>JABFQC010007404.1:0-10089 GCA_022817085.1 Psilanteris sp. ZL-2020
ATATTATATCATTTAATATATGTTTAGTTCTGATACTGTAATAATTTTTTGTTTATTTATAAATTTAAATATATATGGTTTTCGTATGAAATTAGTACTTGACTAACCAATAGCTAATTTCACTTTAGTTATTTAGTTACATGTTAGCAATCCGTAGTTTATTAGCATGAATGTTGTCCTCTTTTTTGGATATTATTTTGTAAACTAATTGCGCTAATGCTGACATTCAGCAAAATTTGTATCACTTTTAAAACGATCATTTAATGTTTGATAAAATAGTTTAATAATTAGATTATTTTCCATTGAATATATTGTCAAGTAGAATTCATCTATACTTCAGATGATATTCGACGAGAGTAGATTTCATATATTTAAATAAAAGCAAATGATATTATTTGATATCCATAGAATATTCTACGCATATAGTACAATATTCCTATAACATTCTAGGAATACTAAATAATTTTTTCTCTTATGGTGTATTAATCAATTTAAAAAAATAAAAAAAAAGCTTATTTAAAATAAAAAAATCATGTATATAAAATTAATGTTCAGTGTATACTAAAAATAATATTATATATAAATGCATATGTATAATTGTGATATAATAATTTAAATTGATAATAACCTAAAAATTTAAAACATTCAAAAATGTTTTACATGATTATTATTATATTAATTTGTTAAGTTTAAATTAAACTTATCAATTTAACAATTTGTTAAATTCTTTAAATTTATATACCAATGATATAATTTAAATCTTACAAATTACAAAATGTAAATAGATGACATGTATACATATACATTTAACATTTAGTTGTAAATATTTTAATATCACTAAAGTATAAAAAACAACCATAAAAAATATTATTTATTGATTATTAATTTCAGAATTAAACTACCAATCCATGTATATAAAAAATCCATGAAAAATTACATAAATTAGGATATAAACTTTCCTACCTTTAATATATATCAGGTTATCTAATATTTTGCTTACGTACATATTTTTAGTTGGAGTTTATTATACTTTATTATTTTTAACTTAAACTGACCCATAGAATATGTAAATACCTTGTATTTCGATTTGAATTAGATGTTTCTTCTAATAACTAAATGATAATATATTAAGTATAAATGATGAATCTTTAGAATGCAATCTTTTAACCATAAGCAGATCATTTTTAAGAGTATATAATGAAATTTAATTATGTCGAGTAATGACTAATTGTTTGCACATAAGATTTAATATACATTAATTGTATATGAATAATAAATTGTATCAAGTTTTTAATTTATATAAACTTTTAACCTTTTTTTAATAAATGTTTAATTAATTTGTTTGTCAATGAAAATTGTTACTCAATTAAAGCTAATTAATATTACACAGGTAAAGCTATGATGTATTCATTTCTAGAATGATTTTTTTATATTTACATTTAGGTGTGTTACTGATGCTAAATTTCAATTTTATTCTACCAAAACGTATGAATAAATTTTTAAATTCATTTTTATCCACTAATATAAGGGATTACTTTAATAAACAATTTATTTTGCCTCTTTTACATAAATCTTTCTCCATAAGTCAAGTACTTACCAAAATCGATCATATAAATTGTATTAATGAATGAAAAGTAACTATCTCTCATGAAAATTATTCTTTATTTAACGAAATTATTTAAATTTCAATTCATCACTGCCTTTTATATTCTGTTTTGTTTTTCATTATGGACTAATATTGGTTAAGAATATGTATTTTCTATACATACATTTATAATTTGTTTATACATAATATATGTACTTATTTCTTAAATCATATTATACATAAATTATATCTGAAATTAAATTTACGACGAAAGTACAAATTATTGACCAACAGTGGTCCATAATAAAATGCATTACAATTCTTACCATCATATATATCACGTAATGTCTTCCAAAAATAATAATTTTATTCAACGAAAAATTCCAATCCACAAACTGTTGTTCCCTCACTTTTACTTTTCCCAAAACCATATCCCAAAATTTCGAAAACAAATAAGAAATGTGTCAAACAATCCGAGATGATAGATAAAACAAGTTTGTATCAAATTGTTAATGAGTGTTGAAATCAAATTGATTCATTAAAATAAATGCATCAAGATAACCAACTTCCGTTTTCGTTTTTCGACTTTTACTTTTCACTGAAACTCAAAAGTCGAAAACGAAACCGCTCATCTGCGCCGCATACAATTCTGGCCCAATCGTTAGCCAACCAAAACATCCTATTTCACTTTTCTTTCAAATTTTACGGGAATTTCATGGACCAACGCGTTTGGTGCATTCAATTGCAGCAGGTTCTAAAGTTACACATAATTATCTATTCGAGAAAATCAGTTTTCAATGAGATTCGATCCCAATTGGTGTTACATTTTATACGATTTAAATAATGCAAATTTCAAGGCAGCATGAGTTCATTTCCGCGTTCCTACACTGAGAAAACAAATATTTAACAATTTACTATATATTATAGCAAAAATGGACGATACGTGAAAACACAAAAAAATTACTACATTATATATTAAAATTTTCTACATAAACTTGAATATATTATTATGCGCATTGCCATTTTTACTACATTATATAGTAATTTTTCTTGTATTTTCACGTATCATCCAGTTTTGACATATTGTGTAGTAAATTGTGAAACTTTTTTTCTCAGCGTAGCAGTTATGATTTTACATAAATGTTTTGTCTAAAACATCCTTTCTTTACATTGCTAAAGAACATATTACACGTGTCTTAGTCTAATCCATAATATTTTGTATTAAGATAGTTATGGAGACTTAAGTAAGTCATTTTGCGTCTTAAAATCGTGACGTTTAAGACACCTTTTTTAGCAGTATAATATTATCAACATTTTAAAATGTACTTTGAATAGTTTATAACTACATATACATTTGTGTCATTTTTATTTATAAATAAAACGAAAAAAAATAACAAATAAATAAAATTAATATCATTAAGAAAGAAGTAAATTTTAACATAAATATTTGAATATACTAATGTTTATGATTCAATTTTTGTCTTTTCTAATTCCTTAAAAATTTCTTTTTTTAATTTAAAAATATTTCTTTTATTCATAATAAAATTTGAATTAAATATGACTTTACATATATGCACGCACAAATAATTGCCAACACTAAAGTATCCAAAAACCAATGTTGAAAACAAATTTCTGATTAAAAAAAAAATTTTTTTGATCCAACTGGAAATAACAAAATAATTCACATTTCACTTCGTTACCCCTGTTGGCCTTGAAAAGAAATGTGATTACGTAAATTTGTCAACAAAATTATCATACAATATTCGTTTTTTATGTTCGCTATCAGTATGGTAATTTAAGCAATAAAAGAAATTCCTTTCTAATACTTTCGGCAAACGTTGACGAAACCATTTCATCATTAGGTATTCATGAAGTCCCTCGAAAACTTTCTTTCGTATTAATGCCGGTGTTAGAAGACACCAAATTAGCAGCGCGAGGAGATAAATTTTACGGGTTTCAAAATCACCTGTGACGTTTTTCAAAGTCAAGGTTACTCGGATTGCTTTTTGTCTTCAAACATTTTTGCATCTACAATTGTTTTGTTTATATATATATATATATATATAAAACGGAAAAATATATATATATATGATATATATATATATTTCGTTATTTCTTTCTTTCGTTCTTTCTTTTCCAATTTACCCCAGCGTCTTAACAGAAACTGGTCTGGTGTTTATTTCAAATTCATACGATTTCAATTTTACGTAATTCGACTTCGAACACATGGATGCACGCGAAAAACAACCGTATAATAAGGTTACAATTTTGACGCCGCTTCCTTTCGTGCCATCTTATTGATCTTAAACTGTCTTTAATGAGTTGCAACATGTTTGGCATTTCATAATTCAATAATATTGTTAAACTCAATATTGCCGATTTTTTGGTTTATTTATATATGATTATTATTTTATTAATATTTGTTTAACCATCAATTTATTCCAATAGGAATTGTAAAATTGAATTTTACTTTGTTTTACTTGTTACTCTTTCAAGCCGTTTTTAATCATTTTAATAATCACTATTAAATCGCGGTTGAACGTTTTTGAAAATAATCTAATCAAATATTTAAAGCTCGAACTGATACGGTCGTTTAATTAAATTAAAAAATTGCATCCTTTGAATAACGGTGTAAAAATACAAACAAAAACAGGTCAAAAAAATAAAATGACATAATGTACAATTAGTTTCGTATTTATTCGATTCGTTAATTGATATTTCCTTTGAATACATTACCACTAATACTAATGGACGAGCAATAAATGTGTATATACATATATATATAACAATACGTAAACAATACGTTATAATGATTCCGGTTATTCAACTTGACCCAATTTTCATGTTTTTGGAACGAAATTTTATCGAAAATTTTACACTCCCCCCCTTTTTCTATCCAACCGTCACCAATAAATACAAACAAGTAAAATCTTCCATTTTTACCGATCAATCGTTCAAAAAATCACCAAACGTAAAAGTTTCAATAACCAAACGAAGAAGCTATATCGTTTCGTGCTAAATTAACCTCGCCACCCATACGCGCGCGTGCGCGAATTCAGAATCACGAATTCCATTAAAACGTTCCCAAATTGCCACGATGCGCGAGGTTAATGTTCACCGTTTCGCGCGCGCGTCGTAAAAACACGGACTGTCCCGTCAAAGGTCGAATTTGGTAAACAAAAACGAACGCAAACGTAAACAATAATAAAAACAAAACGCAACAAACACAAATAAACCATCGGACGCCGCCCCTAAAATTATGCAAAGTTCTTCTCGTCCCCCCCCCCTTTTCTTTCGTCTCTTTGTCCATTTTTTTTCTCCCGTCGCATTTTTACCCGCGTCGAATTATTCATCGCACCGGGAAGTTATTATTTTTGATGCGCGAGCGTCCGCGGCGTTAAAATCGATCGGCCATTTATTCCATCGACGTTCGTCAATTTGTGTTCTCCCGCGGGACGTAGCATCCTTTTCGATGGCATCGACCTGCGTAATGGCACCGGTGACTCGTCCTGCCGAAGGTATGCACCAGTCAACGTACGCATCTCATGAAGTCACTTGCTTTTCCATGACGACTCGCACAAGCATAGTCGCATGCTACAGGCAAGTCCGGCCAGGCACGCGTAACAGCCGGCTAAACGCGCGTGTGTTTATCAGGCCTTCACGTGCACGTACCAACACATTCGCGCGCGTCGCCAGCGTGGATAGGGGTTCATCCTTGATGGAGGTTACTCCGGAACATCGTCCCATATCTGCTTGGATATGAACTTGCGTCTTCGTTCGGATCTGCTCTCTCTTTCCATCGCCAATCCCTCTCGCTCGCTCTCTCTCTCGCCGCCCCTCTCTCGTGACCTCCCGTCTTTGTCCCTCCTCCTCCCGCCGGCTCGTTCCCTCTCGCTCTCTTCTTACCTTTCTCTCCATACGTTTCTTTCGTTTTTTCGCATTCTTTTTTCTCGCCTTCCATCTCCGCTTCGTCCTTCCTGCCATCACTCGGGACCAATTCACTCTCCTCGTTTGTCAGATCTCTACAAGAAGATTTTATTGGTAGGTCGAGGGGAAGACTCCGATCAAGTGTGAAAATTCTTTTTATATCTGGATCTATCGAGACGCGCGAAAACTTTTACTTGGACGCGTACTTTGGAACTCGGCGCGTCGAGACCCCGATCGTTCGATCCATAATTCAGGATCTTCGGGCTGATAATTAATTAAAAAGTATGTTAATGCACCACGGCTTGGTTGGCGTTCCTTTTTTCTCGTTACTTTGACCAAACTGCAAGTGATCAAAGCACGGGCCTTCCAGGGACCGAGGATGAATAATTCGCGTCGAATCTGAACGGTTTCGGATTTGGGATGATACGTTTTTGCGATTTGGTCCTTTCAAAAAGGACCTCCACCCTCGGTCTCCGTGGACCCTTCAATCGGATCGCGTCATTAGCAATGATTCATCCGCTTATTCGGCCGCCGCGTTTGAATCCAATGCGAGAGATAGTAGGAAATGAACGACTTCAAGGTCAATCGTTTAGGGATATTTGGTATTTCCTGTTAGAACCCCGCAGGCTTCAGAATACCTCGGGTTCTGATGCCGCGGAGAACCTGACCGCGTGGTTGCAAATAATTAAAATACCAATTCGTTCGAACAATAACAAACACCCAACCGGTCGCTTTTAAATTCATCCCGAATTTCAAGTCTTCGGAACAATATTCCAACTCCAAGGTATCTCAAACTCCGCATTCACCAGTTTTGCATACAAAAGGGAAATGATCCGGCAATAACAGACGATCCTGTCCTCTTCTTGAGGAGTGCACGAACCCCCTCCAACCATCCAGGATTCAACAAAATCCTTCCCACCGCTGAAATCTGGCAACTGCAACAACGTCACCCCACCAACCCGCGGAGTTCAATCAACCCAAAACCAACCAACCCGACTCGCGTCCCCGACAAAAATAGGTCCACCAGCCGAGCCTAATCCTAGCCCGAGGTCGTTGCCAGAATTCGTCCGGGAATCGAACCCGGGACCCTCCGGTCTGAAACCGGGCCCAAAAGCGTCTTTCGTCGCGCGATCCTTTTTCCTCCTTGCGATTCGCTTCCGTCTTCTCTCGTGGCCATTTTTTGCCCCCTTCTTCTTCCTCCTCGTCTCAGTTCGTTCGCAATAATCAACTCCCCCTCGGCTCCCCCGACGGAAAGTCATCGGACAAGGTAGCCCGACCCGTATTACGCTCGAGACCGCGGCTTCTCCTTTCGCACTTTTCTCCTTCTTCCGATTTCGAGAGAATCTTGCCGTCTCTTTCGAGAGGTCAAGGCACTTTGCCACATTTGTGCCCGTTGATGAAACTTTAACGGCACGCAGCGTTCAGTGATGCCGAGAGCCTGTTCGTCCTTCCCGAATGGGACGTAATCGAAGGGTATTTACCTTTGATCGCGCCAGGGAGGGGACCAAAGGGATCATTGTGTTTGGCGGCGGTGATGAGATTGCGATCTCGAGGCGACGCGATCGAATCGTTTTCGGATGGATCCAGGTTTCGTTGGTGTCAGATTCCCGGACGACGCAGCCCCGCGCGTGCACGCGATTCCGACCGATTGCAATCGGCACGGGGATTGTCGGAATGCGGGAATAGTTAGACAAACGGTCGCGGACGCTGCGGATGAAGTTTTAATTCGAGGTCAACGGTGCCGGGGATAATACGATACAGCGATATTTCGTTAAGGCGCTATGTAGGGTGGCGGCGTTGGTGTGGCAGGAAAATCGGGATCCGAGGTGGTTTGCGATTTCGCTCTTTTTAGTGTATTTATTTTTATTGTATCAATCACGTGGAGGGCAAAAGAGTATTTATTTTTATTGGTGGGATGTTTAGATTGGAAAACGTTACCTAAGAGGCATGGGGTTCGAGGTGTTAAGGTTGTCGGTGGCCCTAACTGTGGGAGGATATACGTAAAAAAATGTTACGTTGAAAATTACTGAAAGTTCAGTAAATATTATTGAAAACACAGTAACTCACGGACAAAACAAAAATTCAATTACAAAATACTAAACTTTTACTGTAAGCATTGATGAGATTTTTGGTATATATTTACAAACATTCATCAATCATTACTGAAAAATTCGGTAATTTCTAAACTGAAATTTTGTTTTGTTCGTGAGTTACTATGTGTTTAATAATATTTATTGAACTTTTAGTAATTTTTAATGCAACATTTTTCTGCATGTACTTTTATTATTTAATTTCGAATTTATTGAAATGATAAATAAAACCAAAAATATGTTTTAGAAATAGTCAAAAAATGATTTTCTTATGCAAACAGAAATTCCACACGCATAGAAATATTTTGTAGATTCAAACAAATTTTGTTTCATTCAAGAAAACAGTTTTGTTGTTATTTAACTAAACAAATAGTTTTGTTAGATCAACAAAATATGATTAAAATTCGATCATTTTGTCATATTGTTGATGTTTTTTATTTGAATCAACACACTAATTTTGTAAAATTTCATATTAAACGTTTCAGTAAAAATGTAAATATTTACAAAATATTTTATTGAAATCACATACTTCACAGACAAATTGACAAAATACTCCTAACAAAATAATTTCTTTAATTCAAATACATAATTTTTGTACGTGCAACATACTGAGAATGATACACTGAAAATTACTATAATTCTACCATTTTAGGGATTTCAAAATTAACGTTACAAATATTATTTAAATTTGAATTTTTCCTACCTTTTTTTTGTTAAATTATATATTTTTAGAATCTTTCGGAATAGAGGGATTTGTATGATAGGTTTCAATGCTAGATCAAGGATATGGATAAAATCGAACGCAAATACCAGTTCTGGTGATTACGTCGGCCGAACCAACGCTAATTCCAATTTTGATTCAAGACACTTATCGCGACGAAATTAATTTCTCGTCTTGAATTTACGTTTATCACGCGCGTTGCAAACGGATAAACAACCGATTTGATCCGACGAAGGGCTTTTATCATAATTCTTGTATCCTTTCTCGCGGGAACAAAGATTAAAGCGTATTTCTATTTCGCCAATCAAACCCCTTTAGAACTCTGCCCGGTTTAACGAGATTAAAACAATTCATCATTAAGATTAAGCCAACTGGAATTTCTATCAGTGATTCATGATTACATTCGCAACGGTATATTGCCAATTGTAACGAGCAGTATTACGAACAAAGACTAATTTATCATGGAATTAGTCGATCATTCAACAAAATAATAATAACAATAATAATAAAAAAAATAAATTATTGCAGTGGAAACGAATTGTTTTAATTTGCAAACAGGTTCGACGTGAAATAATTTATAAATTCAACAGTGTTTGGATAACGCGAGTAGTCGATAGATAAATTTCGCAGTTCGGAGTTTGTTGTTATTTTCTCTTTTGTTTTTGTTTTTGTTTTTATTCTCACGTTCGTTTATTTTGTTTATATATTAATTTTTTCGTTTTTTCTTATTATTATTTTTGTTTTGGTGCTTTTGGGTTCTTTTATTTTTGTTTTTGATTTTATTTCAAGATGCTTTTCTTTTGTTCGACTTGTTGTTTACTATTTTTTTTTCACTTTTATTTTTTACAACCCTTTCGACGCTTAAAAAAAGGAATCCGCGTTAACGTTTCAAATAATTACATTTCTAATGCTGAATTTCGATTATTTCAAACTCTTCACCTTTATCATTTCGTAAACATAAACTCTTCTCGTTTGAAACAACATCCCAATTCTAACCTGCAAATGCCCGCAACTTCTAAATACCCGAAGTAAAATATTCTGGAAAAAAAGAATGTAACCAATTTTAGAAATTGGTTTCGAAAATGAAAAAACTCGAAACAAAGTTCGAAAATCAATACATCGCGCGTTCGATCGGCGTAACGCCGCGCTTTACATAAATTTGTTCCCCGATCCATATCTGATCGTGATCCGCGCGTCGCTCCTTCGCCGAGCGCGCTTTACTGAAGTTTCAATTATTAATATTACGGGGTTTTCAATCGGCGTGTAATTTTCGAACCGTAAACATTTTGCCCGCTTCGGACGCGTCCTCGCGGGGATAATTCCCCGCGCGTATAACACCGCGCCTCGACAAAAAGGACGAAAACAATTATGAACGCGACGGGTTTCGTCCGCGTCTGAAAATTAAATTTCCTGGAATTCGGTGGCGAACCTTTTGAAAACTAATTGGAATTTAAATCAGGAATTCTCGTCTAATCCGAAAAAGGTTTCGTCGAAAGCGGCAACGTTATATGTTTGTTCGATTCTAAAAAGGCGAATTGGAAAGGGAGAAGTGCATAAGAAGCAAGACGATGCATTATCGTGGAACGCAAGAGCGAATAAGAGACGATGCGAGGTTCCGTCTTGCTGGCGGAGTTTTAGCGGCGGAAGACGGGGAGGGGGCGAGAGAGCGAACGGGAGAATATGTCGCGGGCGCGGGGGGATCGGGGGCGGTGGGACAGGGAAGAGCAAAACAAAACCGGAAGGGGAGACAGAGGGATGAAGGCGAG
>JABFQC010007405.1:0-10087 GCA_022817085.1 Psilanteris sp. ZL-2020
AACTGAATAACCACGATCCGAGGCTTGATTTCTCTGTTCTTTATGTTATGTGGAGAAAAGACATCCTCTTTTTAGATGTATGTGTGTGGGGTGTGCGAAACAAAAAATTAAATTTATAGTTTTTTTTTATTTGTTTGTTTTTTTTTTTTTATTTTTAATATATATCTTTTTTTTATTATATATAAAAAATATAAATTTTTTTTTTTTTTTTTTTTTTTTTGAGCGGGAGAGATAATTCCACGTTGATGTATATTTTTGATACGAAACGGAAAAGCGCAAGATACGTCGACGATATTTTGACGTCGACCCGCGAACTTGCACAGATTAAATAACGAAAGCGTCAACGGCGAAATCACGAATTTGACGTTAAACGTTCACGCGCTTAGATTCACATTTTTCCATTAGCCTTGTCTTTCTTATCGTGCCGTTTGCTGTTGGTTTATTCAAGGCCACTGGATGCACTTCCTGTTGCACTCTGTTTATGAATGAGATAAACTTTAATTTCATAATCTCAAGGAATCATGTGAAATATTGTTGTTTGCAGCGATCGCGGTGTACGCGATTGCACTTCTTCCGAATCTTTTAATTATACATCGTTAATCTGTGTACCGGAATTTAATAACAATTTTTGCAACGTAAATCGATTTATGCGTTAATGCGCGCGATAAGTGAATATTTATTAAACAAGCTCGTTATGAATTGAACACGGTCATGTATGCCAACAAACAAATTAAGAATAGAAAATAGAAGATTTAATTGATAAAAAAAAAAAAAAAACAAAAAAAATCGAGAACCGAAAAGAACGAACGCAAACGCAAAATGTATTATCAATGGCATAGTAGCAGTTGCGAACGATATAAAGGACGGTGCAACCATAAACCATAATTATCGCTCCGTCGTCTGAATTTACGTTCGTTGCAAATAAGCACGAAACATTTGTTCATCCGCCGTACTCTTTATCTCGAATTAATAAATTCGCTCACAAAATCGTCCGTTTATCTTTTCGATACACACTGTTGCCAATTTCGATATCGTTGAAGCGTAGGTTCTGCCATTAAGCAGCAGCTTTATCACGATTTGTACAATTTAAGTGAATTTCATAATAAAGACGAACTACAAATTGATCACAAAACTGCTCGAATGTTTGGCCAATAAATAAACCGGAAAATTGTCCGCCATATTTCGTTTGAAATTAACAAGTAGTTGTTGTTTATGTTATTGTTATTATTGTTGCGTTTGCGTACGCGGTTTCGTAATACAATTTCAACGCAGACCGACGTTTTTGATTCAAGTAAATAAATTGCAAAGCTGCTTAAGGTACGACAATTTCGAGTCGACGCGCGCGCGAGTGTGTGTGCGGTGTACGTGCACGCAAGTGCGGCCGCGCGCGCACGCGATCCAGTCGTGTTCGTTTTGTATGACTGCGCGTGCGTCGTGTGCGTAACGCGTCACGCTCGTCGCTCGCAAGACGGGAATAGAGCCGCAAACGTCGAATGCGCGCTGACCGACAAAAATCGCGACTTCACAATCGCACGATTGTGCGCGTCTCCGCAACAATCCCCATTATCGCATTCGTCAAACAAACACGGCTGCGATTTGTGTCCGACTTAATTCCAGTTAGTTCGTTATTTCAATCAAGTAAACAAACAATAAACGACCGTTTACCCTGCCGATTTTGTTCCCCGAATCGGCCGAATTCGCATACGTAAATTTAATCGAATTTCACGTCTAGTTAGTTCGACGAACGACGGCCTCAAAAGTAACCGTTTAAATCAAAACAATAACAGACCGAACCCGCCAGTCGGTTGTAAACAGCGCCGCCCCCTAAAGGTCATTGTTTTGTTATTTATTTTGCACGTCCCATTCCAAAGTGGTCCGTGCTTTTTGAAGTCACCAAACAACCAACGGTCATTTTCCCGATAACGTTTTTCAATTTCAAAACGAAAAATTCCGTTCGTTCGCTTGAACGAGCTTCCTCACGTCTCGTTTACTGGCTTCTTACGTCTGTGTCTTATTTATTACACGATCGGCCTTTCATTCGCAAAATTTCACGACAGAATTCTTGATTCGCGCAATACCACGGAATGAAAATTAACCTCAGCTAACAGAACGCGTCGCTGAAATTTAAAACGTCGTCGGTTCGCGTTCGTCTTTCCCCGTTCGTTCTGTCGTCGCGTTTTTCTAATTTAGCGCACGAACGACTCGACGAGAACTCGTTCGGCTTTCGGCTGAACAAAAATCGCGCAATTTTGTAATTACTTGGACGTAAACTTGCGCGGTTTATTTCTTGTTTATAACTCGTCGACAAAAATCCGTCGCTTGTGCGTTAGCTTTGCGCGAAACAACCGGGGCGAGGGGAGCGAGGCGGGAGGAGCTCTCTTATTACGTAATTAACGACGAGTGACAGTCGAGTTTCGCTCTTGAGAAATGCCCGTTTCACGACGACGTGGTGTTCAAGCGCTGGCATTTGTCGAAGAAAAATACAAAAAAGCACTTCAAATCGGACGCAAATTAGACGTAACGGAACCAAGCAAATCGAGGCAATGCGACTCGATTAATTAATGCGTTTAACGATTTTTTTGCCGAACTTCGTTTGCGACAAACAAACGAATGTTTCTTCGCGCCGGCGCAGTCGCGGATGCATTCCGTTGAGGTTCAAACGTTATAAATCAAGCGCCGTTTTAAAACTGTGTTTCGCGCGTGAACCCGAACCACGCGGATTGAAATAGAAACACGCGTTAAAGCGCTGAAATTAAAGTATCGAATTATGAAACCGCGAAATCGGCCTTGTCCTCGCCAATCGAGACCTTCCACTCGTCGTGGGTTTCTCGCGTGAAGGGACAACGCGCGGCACAATGGCGCGACCTAATTTCGTCGAGTCGAATTTCGCGCCAGAGTGCAACATTGCCTCGGACGAATCAATAACACGCGGCGCTTCCGCGTCGCGCGCTCGTTCCAGTTGACAAAACAATTGCAAATCCACATGACTGCATTCGTCGAATGTGTTTCGAGTTTGCTTCTGAAATATTGCACAAAATTCAATTAACGCGTCGCAACCGCTAAAGTTCTTTCCTCTGAATAAACATTCGCCTCTTCATTTCGCATAAATATTTTGTCTTGCGCGCAAAATTGCATGCAGATTGAATCAATACTTTTCGCATTTCGTTTATGCATTTGCATCGAACCACTTCGGAATTTGGATTTCATTATTCAATATTTTTATTTACTAAATTAATAACAATGTGAAATATGCTGGTATGTTATACTACTATATACTTGAACTCTTGATATAAACAAAAATGACCTTTAGTCATAAGGAAATAATGTTTATCGTTTTGGTTTAAAACGTAGAATTATTTAATTTGTTTGGTCTGTTTATATGCAGAGTTGAATTTTTACAAATAACCTTGATACAAAATAAAGTTTTCTTTAAATAACGTCAAAAACATTTGAAAATGACGGTTCTTAAAATTTTATTTTTTAAACAATTGTTTTTACATAAAATCATTTCCTATATATTCACTTAATACAAATATTGATTTCGCCTAATCATCGTAAACAGTATTGTATTAATTGGGGTACGTGAAAAGCAATAATCCAAATATCCGTATATTATGTATATTCGCATTAGAAATGTTTATAACAATACCCGCATGTATAAACTTAACCGCAAACGCTACCGAAATACCGGCGGTGAATTTTTAGCGGCAGTAATCGTGTCCGGTTGTTTTCTCGACTCGAAAGTAATAATTAAAATGTGAAATTAAATAAGCCGGGTAGCTCGATTAAAATGACCGGGTTCAATTCGAGTGTCTGATGCGCGATGAAACACGACCGACATTTCGCTCTGCTGAAATTGAAGAGCAGCTCGATTAACGGTGTAAATAATAATTAATGTCGGTTAAATCAAAGCTCCCGGAGTCAGTCAAATGGCCAATTTATTTGTTCAATTCGCTTTTCTTTGAAACGAGGAAAAACCGATTTTAATTTCGGCAAAAAATATTTTATATTCATGCTGAATCAGGTCGAATGATATTATCTTCATCAAACGCATTGATAGTCAATTAATTATTACTCTTTCTGCAGTGTTGAATCAAAAGAACAAATAATTCGTTAAAACGCGCGAATCAACGCACTTTGCGATTATCAAGTAAATATTCGTTTTTAATTGTCAACGAAGAATTGTTACCTTCGAGGTAAATTCCAACAATTACACGCAAAATTAGTAAACACGGCGTGACCTTAAAAAACGCTGTTATGCTAATGCAAAACAGCTAAGTCAAATACAGTTTGAAAGTGCCGCGGTAGTGCCAACAATGAAAACAGAACAAAACAACAAACGCGAACTATTTTTAACTCTCGTAACGTTCCGAAAATTTCTACAAGTTTTCGAATCGTAGGAACTTGCTTTGTATTCCAGCATTCTCGGCCGGTTTATTTTAGCCCGAATCCTGTATAAACGAACAAAATATTGATTATATAAACAAAGTATCGGCGACTTGATTTTACGATTACTTCCAGTACCGTCGGTCCGAGCAAATAAACACAATAATTTTTTTACATTAAAAATCGTCCGTAATTTGTCTACTTCGAAATTTCATTCTAATTAAAACCAAACTTGTAAAATTGACTTCAAACGTTTATTTCCGCGGAATTTTGAATGCAATCGGCAATCAAAGCACGAAATTTTGAGCAATGAACGTTGATGGGTTTTGATAATACACTCGAAACACGCGCAACATAAATTGTATATTTTATTTACTTATCAAAAAGATAGGAAAATACGCGGGTCGTTGAATCTTCCGCGAGCGTAATACGCGCCGAACGTACGAGCGGATCTACGTTTTAAGGATCATTCACAATGAACGCAAACGGACTGACGGAACACCGAAGACGCGCGTCATGACGTACGTAGCGACATACAAAGTCTGTATATTTACGTGCGTCATAACGCGTATCTTTTGCGTTCCGTCAGTACATATGCGTTCATTGTGAATGATCCTTTAACGTCGAGTCATATGGAACGCACGCGTAACGCACTTAAATAGGTTAAATAGGTTAATATGCACATCCGTATCGTGGATTCTGCTACCGATGCAGCAGGTTCCAATTACGTTGATCGGTGCACGGCTACTGTGTTTCCTCGTGCGGGTGTGTGCGTGCGTTGTATCGCCGTATACTAAACACAGTTATTAAAACTATGCGCACGAATCGAATTTGACACCGACGACGTTCAATTCACGGACTGCAAATATTTGTTTACAGGTTATGTTTAGATTAACATAAATTACTTTGTCCTCAAATGCAAATTAAAAATATTGTTTAACATATTGTATTTGACCTTGCGAATGTAAGTAAAACATTATATAGATATATTTAAAAATATATCAATGTCAAATATTTTTAAATACTTTTTGTCGCGTAACAACACGCTGAACTATTGTGCAAAGAAGTTTATAGAAAAAAGGGAAAAAAATAAACAACTATGTGAATCAATAGTTTTTTTTTGTTTTGCCGTATTTTTATTTTCCGTTACAAGAAACGCTCGAGTTGTTGCAAAATATGTAACAATACACGTATATTAATTTGCACTTTACTTCATTAGCGAGGTAAACAATTGTATACGTAACATTATTTTGCGAATCATCTAGATGATTCACTATTTTCTATGCGCATTATAAAGGAATAATGCGGCGCTCATTAAGCACGTGGTATCGTGTAATTTATCGTTTCTCAAAAACATTTAAGCATTTTTAACATTTACGCTTATTATAATCATCCGAGTCCGGATGTTTTTGCGGAACTTTTACGTACATGATTGTAATTAATTTTGAAACTAAAATGTATGAAACTGAAAGAATTACAAAACTTAAAATCTTCAAAGACTTTTTTAATCATTTTTTGAACACCGATTCGAACCGAAGAATTTGACATTTTTGAAATATATTTACTTTTATTAATTATACAATTCACATTTTACATGAATGTGGAAATGCCATCTCGTCGATCGAGGAAGGACACGTGGATAATTTCTAACGATAATGATAATAATAATAAAAATATTTTTCACATCAATTTAAAGGTTGCAATTAAACAATAAAAGTATTATCTTAATGACTAATAGTTTGATCGTGATCGTGAACACGACCTAACACTTTCTCCAATGACATCGAATACAATTCTCGAACCGTTTGAGGCGTCTTAAGATCGCCATTGATTTCAACTCGGCATTATCAGTCGCCCGCGGCGATTACGCACGCAATGAAACGTCACCGATTCTATTTCACTGACGCTTTGTAATTACAATTGCGATTTTTTTTTATTTTTCTTTTCTTCTTGTTTATGCGTTATATATCATTACACGTGTCGTTGCACGTACAACATTTGTAACAAACGTCTTGTTTTCGCGTGATTCGAGATATTACATATAGCTAATTCAACGATGTCAACATTTAATTGAAGTATTTCTTTTTGCAAACAATTCGTTACATAAAATATGATGGCCATTCAAATTCATTAAACATCCAATACGTTTGTACGCGTCGATTAATAATTACAATAATTTGCTTTTGCGTTTGACTGTCTGGTATCTGACTTTTAAGATTAATTAAAATTTGTTTTTATATTATTTTTTTATATTAGTGTTTATTGAACTTTGTGAATAGTATATTATACATTTTAAAATTTACAATTTAAATTAGTCAACTCCAAGATTTTCGACCTTAATAATTTACTAATTAAAAATCTGTATTAAAATACTGTCTTGCGACATCGCAAATTTTAAAACAATTTATATTGCCAATCCAATTTGGAGCAAAAGTTTTGGGCTGGGTACGCGCCCCTCCCGAAGGATTACACGGTGTTTGAACCACTAATATCATCCATGCTTCTTTCTAGTCGTTAGTTTAATTTAATTAACCCTCCGGGCTGTATCTTGGTGTCTAAAAAAACATAAACCATTCATTTTACTATTTTTATTATAATAAAACCATAATTAAACTAATATTTCTTAAATGTTATTTGACCATGTTTTAAACATCGATATATATATATATATATAAATATATATGAGTATGAACCGAAATACACACGAGAAAAAACAATGATATAAACAACACAAAATGACCATGTTCATTGTATAATTAAAACGACTAATTTGAATGAAAACACTCGAATTCTAAGCAAAAATAGCTTCTGTGTTTATAAACACGATGTGTCTAAAACGGAATACAATGAACACACACCTCGGTGTAGATCCAACATATTTTGACTATTTTAAAACTAAACCATTTTTATATAAGTTTAAAATCTTATTTTTTTCCCGTGCATACCTGTTAAAATACATACGGCTGTCAACTATTACTATAATATGTATACATAATGAATACACTGAGAAAAAAACATGTCAATTTTGAATGAAAAATTCACCAATTGGGTATTATACATGCAATTCATAAAATTTTGTTGAAGTAGTTATTAAAAATGTTAACATTCTAACCTAAAATAGGCAACAAAAATTAATTAAAAAATACTTATTTAATTTGACGATCTATATTAATTATATTAAAATATTGTGTATTTAAATATGTTATTGTAATTTATTGAAAGGTTATTAAAAGTAAATTTTATTTTCAAGTTTTAACCTTACATTTGTCTTATATGTCAAAAGTATGTAAACCAGTTTATTAATTAAAATTTGGTGCTCTGAAAGTATACCATACCAATTAATATTCAGTTTACCAAAACTTAATATTCCAGTCTTATAAATAATGATATATTTTTCTTTCCCTGTATACACAAAATTTATCACGCTTTATAATAACATTTCTAACGTTCAAAATATTTTTTATTTATAAATTCTATTCTTCTTTCTTCACCATAAAGTATATTAACATTTTACTATATATTTTTCTCCGTGCAATTATAGTTGCAAGCAGTATGTATTTTGACTCATACGTCTCCTACCTATATATATATTTCTGTAACTGAAAACCGTGTTACAGTTGCTAAACGTTTTATTAACCCATAATCGTCTACCATTTACGAAACAAAAGAGAGTCCATATTTGCGCGCACGCTTCTGATTAATGTCAACACCGTGCGATTATTATATAAACACGCGTTTAAATAATATTCCTCGAATGATTGCGTCACGAACAATTAGTTCTCTGCAAACGCGTCCCTCTCCTGCGCGTTTTCCATTACATCGATATTAGTTCACGCGTTAATACATTTGCCGCGTCCGATCGCGACCGGCCAAGTCGCACGGCACGAAACAAAACGTGGCCCGATCGCTGCTTCGAACCTAAACCCTTTCACACCACTGACAATACGTCGCGTTTCGGAAGACTCCCAATAACCCGAATCGCGTTTTGTTCCGTGCAAAGTTTCGCTTCAAACGCGACTAACTCAAACCCGCGACAATTTTACGCGGCAACAAATTACGCAGCGCCATTATTGCAAACAATTCGAACCTTCAGCCAACGCGAGCGAGATTCCTTCGGCTGAGCAAACGTTCGTTGCGCGAGACAAACGAACGCGTCGTGAATAAATGATTTTTCATTACGGCATCGGAACGCGAGCCGCCGCGAAGCACGGACGGCGTAAAATGCGGCGCGTCAAAAGTGTCCCTCTCAAAAGACGCGCTTCTCCCTCGGCAGAATGTTTTGTTCCCCGTTGGGTTATTTTCGGTGGCGACAAAATTCAGGAGCACAAAATTCGGCCGCGCGCGCGAAACACTCGTGCACCGTCTGGTGATTTTGAGCGCCGGTGTCATTAATTAAACAAATTCGCGAAATGTTATTGAAGCGTTTGCGAAGGTCCGAACGGGCGGAAGCGCTCGGCGACGCGACTTAATCGCTCGTTTCGGGCGCCATTTTCGAAGCGGCGCTTTTTTGCGTTTTGCGCGGGAAAAAAGAAAAGAAAAAATCTATCGACAAAAAGACGCGCTCGGAATATTCGGTCAAACGCATGAGCGCTCCGCTAACTATTCTTTTGAAAAGGAATAGGTTTTGCCAGCGATCTTATTTTCTATTCGCCTCTCCCTTTTTCTGCCCCTTTCGTTTTTTCTTTCTCCGTCGCACACTTTCACCTTTTTTCCATACTCATTGTGTCTAACTCAAAGGAAACACTGCGTTTCGTCAATCAATCACGCTGCCAATACTGCATGCGTACGGATACGATTTTTGTGAAGTGTAAAGTCATTGTTAGGACGAATTTCAGCAATATTAATTACATTTATTGACATTTCTTTCAGACGACCCGCAAGATTTACGAGCAGGTACCGGAAGGGTCGTGATTTTTTTTTTTCGTCGTGATTTTTTTTCCCTCTTTTTTTATCTACGTTAACGCATTAAGTTATTTTGTTTTAATACGGTACATACGTAATGGATTATTTATAACTTCACGGGAGACGTAATGGTGTATTGTGCGATATTAAATGTATACCTTTCGCGGAGTAATAATAAGTTGGAAAATTACAATACTTTGAATTGATCGCTGTTCAAGTGTCTTTTTTTAAAGCATTAGATTGTTAGGTGTTAATTTGATGGATCAATTCAGTTGTTACTCATTTTTTCGATCACTGCGCTGAATATTTTAGGCATTGAAAAAGCAATGCAATGAGAGAAAATACAATGACAAGAATTTGATTATTGCGTAATAAATTGGAAACAATTGAAATTAAATCGAAACTCGAACTATCGTAATCGTGGGATCGTGAAGACCGTTTCATGGTTTATTAAGAAACTTTTCTTGGCTTGAGAATAATTCAAATTTGATTCCAAAATGTATCAAATTTAAAATCCGACTTATTCATCCGTATAAGTGTATATGTTAATTAAAAAAAAAAAAAAATAATTTATTTTATTATAAATTTATTATTTTAATTAAATAAAAAAAACTAATAATAAATAAAATTTATCATTTTTTATAAATAAATAACCTTAAAAAACAAATGTAAAAAAAACGATTTATAATTTTACTATTGACTACCTTAACTTTTTTTTTTATTTACAATAGTGTCAGAATTTCAATATAATTTTTGCAGATTGAAATACATCAACAATTCTCACCTAAATTTAAACGAA
>JABFQC010007406.1:0-10086 GCA_022817085.1 Psilanteris sp. ZL-2020
CGACCACAAATGGCCGTAGTGAAACACTACGGACTAACAAACACAAATGGAATGTCAAGTCGTTCGACAAGGAGATGTTTTGCACCATACTAGAAGACCTCAGGATCGGAGATGAATTGCCAAACGATATGGCTAGACATCTCATGGATTCCATCAAATCAGCGTGATGCCTCAATGTCGAGGTCTACAGCGAGGGAGCGACATCAACCTGCATACTGGTGGAATACAGATATTGCCGCACAACGCAGAAAATGCATCCACAGCCGACGCCGCTTTCTGCGAGCTCGAGGAAACCGAGAGTACGATGAGCTGCGTACTCAATACCATCGAGAACGAATGGCTCTTCGGAAGGCTATTAAGTTTGCCAAACGCCGCAAACTTGCGACTGGAGGGAACTATGCGACGAAGTTGACAAGGACAAATGGGGAAAGCCATACAAAATTGTGACTGCGAAGCTTAAGAATGT
Source organism: Psilanteris sp. ZL-2020 (assembly GCA_022817085.1). Lineage (NCBI taxonomy): Eukaryota > Metazoa > Arthropoda > Insecta > Hymenoptera > Scelionidae > Psilanteris > Psilanteris sp. ZL-2020. The sequence continues at coordinate 467 of JABFQC010007406.1, forward strand.
CAGAACAGCAAGCCCGACTTGCCCAAAGTTATTAATAGACATTTTATCGACTTCCCTAGGCAACCAGAATCTATTGTTACCCGGTACCCCTCCAAACCCGTGAAGAATTTACCACTATTAGTCAAGACGAACTCTGGAAGGCCAGAAAGAGAATTCGAGACAAGAGTACGCCAGGGCTTGATGAAACTCCGAACATCGCTATGAAGACGGCCATTGATTGTAAACCATAAACCTTTCTAGAAGTTTACAACAAATGCCTCCGAATGGGAATATTTCCCCGCTCATGGACGACAGAAGCTCGTCCTTCAACCTGCTGGATACAGTAGGCAAAATCCTGGAGCGCATCATCTGCACCAGGTTGGAGGTATACATTGAGGATATTCGGGGACTATATGACAACCAGTTTGGCTTCAGAAAATCCCGTTCGACGGTCGGTGCCATCAGAAAAGTGGTGAACACTGCAAAGACAATAATTGCTGGCATACGTTGGAGACGAGGTACGAAAGAGTATTTTGTCATTGTAAATCTTGATATAAAGAATCCCTTCTTTACTCGGCACGATGGAGTTATTAATGCATTACAACTGCCCCATCTTACATGATAGCGATTAGACTTAACTATTTCAAGAATCGCTATCTATTGTACTATACAGATAATGGAATAAAGAGTTACGAGATAACATGTGGTGTTCCAGAAGGATCGGTACTTGGCCCGCTCTTGTGGAACATCATGTATGTATGCAGTATTAAAGCTGAAATTACTAGCTGGCGCCTGAACCATTGGCTTTACTGATGACATTGCATTGGTAGTGACAGACAAGCATCTTGAAGATGTGAAGCTCAGGAAAGCGCACTCCGTTGTATTGATGCTATCCCGCATCATGCCAAATATGGGTGGACCTAAACAGAGTCGACGCAGACTACTGTCTAGCGTGGTAAGCTCGATACTTTTGTATGGAGCCCCGATTTGTTTGGGAGCTACGTTTACACAATCCTGCGGAAGATGACCTATAGCAGTTTAGAAGTGCTCTGAGGGTAATAAGTGCATTTCGTACGGTATCATATGACGCTGCATGTGTCATCAGCGGAATGTGATATCCATCGATATCCTTGCAGCTGAGCGCAAGCGCATTGATGACAGGAGAGTGAATTCGACACAAATGGATCACAATACCATTAAACGTGAAGAAAGAAAGGAATCCATCAGACTTTGGCAAAATTCTTGGTCCAGACAGGGAGATGGCCTTACCGTCTCATACCAACAATAGATAATTGGATTCCGAGATCATACGGAGAGGTAAACTTCTACGTAGCGCAGATGCTGTCAGGCCATGGCTGCTTTCGCGCGTGCCAGTATCAATTCCGTAGGTCGTTGTGACGACGGAAGTAGGGTTTTAGCGGGTATGGGCTTCGACCGAGTCCCGCACATGCCACATCCGAACATGAGAGTTCGGGTGTGTGCATGCGTAAATGCATTTCCCCCTTCCTTAAAAAAACACAACTGTGTCGCGAGTAGTATAAATTTTATAAAGAAAGTTAGGTTTTATATTGTAATAGTTTTAGTTTAGTTTAGAATTTGATATAGTTTTAATAAAAGTGTTAAAATCAGTTCCGTGTTTTCCTATCACAGACGTCTACATTCACACACAATCACACAAGCGAAAGAAGACCATTTACAAAACCTGAAGCACATCAACTCAAGGTAAAATATAATCTTAAATTTATATAAATAAGGTGTTAAAGAAAATTGTTTATAATTTTTCGAACATTAGTAATTGATAAACTTGAATTTTATTCAAGTTCGAACATAACGTTAATTAGATTTCGATGGCTTAAGTTGTGGTCAATTGCGTAAAATATGATTTGACTTCGATATTAACTCAAATATTTAAAGTTTTTCGATGATTTCAATTGATTACGATATCAATTTTAAAATAACAATACTTGACTAAATTTTGATATTTGGTTAATTTTGTTAAATTAAAGAAAAGTGAAATTCCTTAATATTAGTTATTCAGGCTCCTTAATATTTGAGAGAAAGGGTTATTAGTCAATATTGTCTTAGCTTTGTTGTGTTTCAGTACATAACAATAGTAATACTATATACTATAAAAGTTGTTGAAAGTTCAGACAAAAATAATCTAATTTAATATTAATTAGATAAAATTAGAACTTAATAAATAGAACACTATAACATTATATAATTTCGGTACTATAATGTTTCAGTTTATCTTCAAATTACGACTATTTTTTCTAAATAATGATATGCTTAACTCTTAATACTATTTTAGTTTACCCGTGTGATGTATGTCAAATGATTGTTTACCATTTTACTATTTCAGAAAATCAATTAATATCACCTTTCTAGATGCACACGGATTAAATTCTATTGCTAATAAACCAAGAAAACATTAAGTTATTATTTAATGGTTTACTTTAAGCTTTTCAAGAAAACTTTCTGAATTTCTGAATAGTCTTTAAATGCTACACTTATATTCCAATTATATACCAATAATAAAATAAAATATTATTCACAACATTTAGTTTTTTCTAGGCATTTATACTGAACATTAGAACAAATTTCAAGAGTATATTAGCATGTATGCAAGGAAAAAAAATTTACATTTTTTGTTATGTAAATAAAGAAACAATATAAATTTTATTTAAAAGAAAAGAAAATTCGAAATCCTTTGTTTTATAAATTGCGTTTCCTATGATTAGTTTCATGGAAACTGAAAAATAAATATTTTGCCGAGATTGATTTATTCTAAAATAATCAATAAATTACTTAACTATTATTATGTAATATAAGTAGCATTAAGAAATACAATGTTCACAACCGATATTATTGGAATAGTGATTAATATTCATATTTAAATTTTGTTACTTCTAATTAATATATTTCATATTTTTGTGAATATCTTGTCATCTGCTTCATAGACAGACTTTAATTTGTCGTTCACAAGTATAACTCTGCTTTCAGTGAATAGCTGCAACATTCGCAGTTTATAACCAGCATTTTGTTCTTACTCTCCTCGTAGTCGCGAAAAAGAGGTTTTTCATAGAAATGGTACACTCATCTGTTCGTACTAACAGCCGATACGTAGAAACTGGCGAGCAACATAAAAACAGCTTTCAATGTACTCTATTTGTTTGCCATATATTTTTATGCCGTGAAAGAGCTTTCAATTAAAGTATCTGTCGCATGTGTTATACTACTAATATATAATTATTTCTTTTTATAGTTACGTTTAGCATTAATTATTAAATTAACGATCCCTCATTTTAGTATCGTTTATACAGATTTCTATTATATCACATTTAACAAATGTTTTTGTAAACATAAACTATTCACAGTATGCACATTAATATAATTTGACTTTGGTTCATTCAAAGCATGAAATACAATTTACAATTTATTAGACTATATTATATTCTTTTTATAATATTTACAAATTAACGTCTGAATATGTAGTTTTCCAATTATAAATGTGGAATTAACGACCAATTTAACAGACTATCCTATCATGTAATATGATAGCCACAAACTGGATTAAAAGTAAATCAGTGACTTACTGTTTAGCCTTACTAATGAGTTCAAAGTAATTCACAGATCGAAATGCAAATATCGATTAATAATAACAATAAAAAAAAATTTTTATACATTTTTTTATAAATTTTAATATGGAGCACATAATTGTGCAAAAGAGGATAAAACACATAGGTGGTCCTTACCTAAATCCACAGTTTGTGGCTATCATATTACATGATAGGATAGACTGTTAAATTGGTCGTTAATTTCATCTTTATTATATAATTTTTATTTGTATATCTACATAATTAAAAATATAAAAATAATATTAGAAAAAATTAAAATATATACTTTACATATATACTGCAAACATGAAATGTTAATGTATAACGTAATGCATTAGAAGCAAAACAATTTACATACTATAAAACTAAAGTGATTAATTTATTTATACTTATAATTATCGGATTATATACTCCCCGGATAGTCTGGAGTTATTTTGAATACGTTTAGAAGTATGTTTAAAAACAAGTAAATCATAACAAAACGTGATTGGAACAATTAAGTTCAACATTTTTCAGTCTATATTATCGGTAGTTTTCTTGAATTAATTATTATACCTCGGCCTTTGTATTTCAAATTATACCATATTGACTTATTGTTATTTGAAGAGAGCTTTAGCAACTGGATTCTGATTTCCTAATATTAAATAAAATATTTGAAATTGTAGTAATTTATCTACAATTGAAAATTATATATATTTAAATTATTCAAGTTTTATAAAATATGTAAGTATTTATTTACAAGTAAATTCTAAATAATATATAATAATAAATATAATATTATATAATTTTATTACAATGAAATTGTAATTGGAAGGTTAAACGTTAAAAATTGTTAAATACAATTTCACACTACGGATATGTGCAATTGAATATGTGGCATATATTATATGCCACATAATAACATATTATCTGGTCGGACCTGCCAATGTTGAATAACGCCATTTTATTTACCAAATATACGTTATCGACATTTCTTATTTATTTATATTTAATAAGATTTTTTATTTATATTTAACATTATTATTATATAATTTATAATAATATTAATATTATATTACACATTCTTACATGTTATGTGGTGGAAGAAGTAAGTATCATGATTGTAAACTTGTCTTATATACGATAACATGATTATTAGTTGTTTGCAGATGGGTATGGTAAAAAGATTTTCATGCACTGCTAAAAAAAAGTGTCTTAAAAAAGTTACATTTAAGACACATAGTATCTTATTTAAGTCACCAGGTGTCTTAATAGAAAACATTGTGCATTTGATTAAGACACTTCGGCGTCTTAATTAAGTCACTTTGTGTCTTAAATAAGACACCTGTACTGTATGTTTTTAGCAGTGTGTACGTTAAGGGATCCTCGTAATACGTATAATACTAATTTATGTATTTATTAGTTATACATAATAATATTCCTTATTAGTAATGAATTTTTAATAAATCCAATTCAAGTTTATTTTTTCAACGTTATGAGAATAAAGAAAATTTGTTAAATAAGAATATTGAGACATTAATAATGAGAATGTAATACTAAAGTAATTTTAAAATATTAAAAGTATTTCAAAGATATATATTCCTAGAATTATAATTTTTAAATAATTAAAACAATTTTTCTAGACATAGATAACGTTGAGCTAACTTGGAAGAGATACGTTGTGACGAACAATGTATAATGGCGCCTTTAAAAGGTATCGTCTAATTTGTATTGAAATTGGGACACTTTATATTGAATTAGTTCTCTTGTTATATTTATTATAAATATATTATAATAGGAAGCCCATTGGCCTTTAACAAGTCTACCCCGATGGTATTTTCTGTGATCAAACATGGATTCGTCAATTTCCACAACCTTATCAGGAGCACCGATAGACGTTGAAATATTATCAGCCCATGCAATGCATATCTATAAAAACATATTTATAATATATAAAAATATAAAAAGTTAAATAAATAAATATACCAACCTCTCTACAACGAAACTGTAAATTAACAGCAGATTCAGACGTAAGATCTAGTTCATTCTGCAATATTTTCTGCCTAGGATTAGGCAAAATTAAAAAATATCCTATGCCAGTAACTGCTAATCTAACGGTGTAGCACTACACTCGAAAAAAGTTAACTTTTACTGATTTGTAAAAATTATATTTCAGTTCAATACTTTTTTTTATTTTTTACTTCAGTATGAGATTTTTGACTACGAAATGTCATATTTATAACATCTAATTGTACTACACTATTACATGTAGTACAATTCATATTACGCTTAAATATGCCACGTTCGCACAAAAATTCGCACAACTTCTCACGATTATCGCTAAGAATAATCAAATCACGTAGCTTCATGATGAAATACTAAACTATTTAATAATATAATTCGAAATAATGTATTTAGATTATTTTTTTAATGTTATGGATTTATTTATTTACATATTTTGAGTAAATATAATACTATTAAATACATATAATATTATATAAAATAATACATTACATTGAAAATCTTGATTATCTCGCGAAAGGTAAGAGACCGCCGAACATTTTTTTTGATTTGATATCCGCATCAAAAATGTGTGGTATGTTAGAGGGGTTTTATTAAAATTGGGGGTGGAATAGCTCTACCGAATAATTACCTAAAATTCTTATACGTTATCTTATCACTACTTCCTTTTATTATATTTTTAATTTTCAAATTGTTTCATAATAAAAAATTTCTATTTTTATTACCATGAGGAACTTAATACACAAAGTATTATTTATTATGTTATATCAATTGTATACATTATTAAAAAATTTTATAGAATTAATGTCATAGTTTAAGTATAATTTAGTATAAATTAAATTAATAAAATAAAATATTGCATTCGTGTATTGCTTCTATATCAAGTTTATACATTTATTTCATAATCATTATTATTTGTTAAATAAGGGAAAATATAAATATCAATTTTTGATTGTTAAACGCATAATGTTTCATGTGTATGTAATACATGTATTAAAAATAATAAATAAAAAAAACTTTACCAGGAAGCAAAACCAAGCCCCCGAAATAACAAGCAGTAACGCTACCCACTGAACCGCGAGTTACAATTTGAAACTTAATTACAGAAGTCATATTTAAATTGTGCCCCGTGATTGTTTGTTCGCTTTCTCTTTGTATAATATAATTGATATTAAATTAATATTACGTCGTTTTAATGTTGTTTATATTATAGAAACCATAATTTATTCCTGATTCCTGAAATAAAAATCATTATTCGCTCATAAGGTGAATTCATACATAAATATCGCATCATAGCATTGAGCATCACTGCTTCTGTGATGTCACGCGGTTCTACGTCACGCGAGAATCGCGAAGCCGTTTGAAGCAAGCGCTGCGCATGTGCGTGGTCGTTGTCGCCATACGCCGCGATCCACGTTCGGCACCCGAACGAGAGCCGAATGAAGAACACACCGATAGAGAGTCGGTGTGTAGTAGTAGAATCTGGCAGCACTGACCATGTGTTATCGAACAGAACAGGTGAAAATCAGAAGGGGCTGTCAGGTAAATTTTATGGATATGGTAGAACTTCCCATTTAAGCCTCCCATAGAATCGTCCGACAGTGGGCCAGATTCTATATTAGCCATTTTGCATCCCTGTCTATGTAGTCCCCATTCATGCACCATCATCACACCATCAGATTTTTGTGCAAAAATGTACCAATATTTCTAGTTTTTTTTATTGTCAAATTCCATGAACAAAGTACTGCTCTGCTATCTTTGAAGAAACAGCGAGAACTTATTCAAAGTCCTAATACTTTCCCACGTAGAAAAAAACAGTCGTCAGCCGATACTATAAATCGGCTCAAGATTGGCCCATTTTTGGCTGACAATGATCGGCATTGTCCTTGGCACATATGAGGTCTGATCATCGGTAAGCAATTGCGCAAACGTTGGCTCAATTGTTATTCCAATAAGCACCACTGTCGGCAAACAATATTTTCAGATTATAAGTCGATGATTGGGCCATGCTTGCTACATTGGATCGATAGAGAAATACACTAACGGCAAACAATAAGGAGTTAAGCAAATTGGCGACGGTTATTAGCCCGATGGTGATCGTTAATAGAACATATTTTATAATGATGAAAATATGTTTCTAGATATTATAATATATGATATTTTTTAATTTTTTTTAAATTGATTTTTTTGGAAAAATATCAAGCGTGGGCTAAGAATGGCCCAAGCTTATTCCAACAGTCGGTTGCCAACGTTGGGCCAGAGGTAATTGGTGTTTCATCCCGACGATGGGCCATCATTGGCAACTAACAGTCAGCTAACCGTCGACAATGAAGGGCCAAGCTTGGGCCGTTTTTTTTATATTAACGGCAACCATCGGCTGATCATCGGATGCCGATAATCGACCAATGACTTAAGGAAGGAAGCAGAGTTTGCGGTAATCATTACTTAGATGGGTGACTGTTCTACAAGAAATGTTTAAACTAATAGTTATTATTTTTGTATGTGTATATGAATGGGTGTAAATGTTGTGAATATAATGAGGGTATGCGAGTATATACGGAATATATAATAATAAGTTTATATAACGATGCCTTTGAGGACAGACGGCCATCTTGTTTCCCATTTACGCAATGTTAAATATTTTACGGATGGTGGTTTTGAGGACAGGTCTCAAATCGCTGCGTATATATAATGAGGATTTTGAGGCCAGACCTACAAAATACGGTGCTGGGGCCCCCTAGGACCCTCGGGTTTTGGGTTTGGCTAGATTTTTAAAGGGGGGGTTGGGGGGCTGTCCCCCCGCATTTCCTTATGAGGGTGGCCGAAGGCCGCCCGACATGCTCCGCCATATTTAATCTGCTAAAATAATTTTGCAACCACGTATCTAGGCGCCCAAATAGAGTTTGTCCTGAAAGCTTTACGTTCATGAATTATAGAATGGGTGGCTCGATGATTGGCACATGATCGGTAAAATGAAGTGCCACGCTTGGACCGATCGATTTCCGATTATCTGCTTTATCATAAAATTGTATGTAAAATATTATATTATATTAGAACAGATTGAAAAGTAAATAGGTACTATCGATGCGCCATCTGGTGATTTCTGTCATTTGAAGGTGTCACTATTATATTCGCTTTGCATTACTAGTTTCACGGGCCTGGATCTTTCATACATGAGTTATAATTATACATGTTATTTTTCTGAAAGAAGTTTAGTTTGGCCAACATATCAGACAATGTCAACACCAAATTTTTACAATTTAGTTTTAAGTGTGACTCAAATGTCACAAACTTTGAAAATTTACTATTAATCTATTTCACATGAGGTAATTTAAAGTTACCAAAAAATAACCCTTTTTAATCCAGGAGTCGTCTATTGATTTCATTGATTGTCGAACAGTATGTTAATATAGTGTCAGTACTCATGGCTGGGGGATTATAAAAAAGACACAATATCAGTTTGATATGATTAGCAATAATCCTATATATAACTGTTCAATAGAATTTGTCAATTCAATATAAAAACTGAACCGACAAAAAATATAAGATTTTGTTAAAGCGCGCATAAATATGCCAGAGTGCTTTGAAGGAGTATATGTATCACAGGAGTGGAAACGACTTTTTTAGGGCCATATTATCTACAAAATCTTACCTATGATGCACATCGGAAAACGTGAATATTTTCATAAAAAAACAGCATTCATTTAATTAATATGAAAATAATTGTTGAATCTTGAATATTTTTTAAATATTTTAACATATTCATTTAATTAATATTTATCGTATTGAGTTGAATTTTTAAAATTATTTTTAATTCAAAAAGAAGAATCACAAATTCATCTTTTATTTACAAATTAGAAAAATTCTAGAAAAATATTTATATTTAATATATTATCTAACTACACGGAGAAAAAAGTATAGCGTAAAATTACTATACTTTATGATAAAGCAGTCAAAAATGACAAGTATCTGCAGTTTTCCAGTATATTATATAATTGTTTAACGTTTTATTTGGTTAATTTG
>JABFQC010007407.1:0-10086 GCA_022817085.1 Psilanteris sp. ZL-2020
ATTTATTGAAACGTTTTCAATACATATTACAACGTTTTATGCAATTATCACTGCATAACACTGCCGTCATAGGATTCATCGTATACGTTGTAATATTTAATACATTATTTCTCTCAGTGTATAATATAAAAATAAAATATAAAAACGTTTATACAAAATAATAGATTTGACTATGTGCGAAAATAGTAGATAAAATTGTATTTTTGTATATATATGATAAATATTTTTTCAAACCGAATAAGTTAATGAAAAAGTTCCCCAATTAATGATAAAATTGTATATTTCTCTGACCCCAAAGTTTAAAGTTTTTAATTTAGAATATTTCCGTTAATTCTGTCGTGAGTCTCCCAGTTTAGAGCAATTTTTCTCATTCATTCTATGAAAATCACTTTAAACTCATTATGCCAAAAATAATGAAACTATTATTATGTAAATTTTTAATAAATTTTTAATTAAAAAATGTGCTAGACATTTTAACCCCGAATGAAGTTAATTTATAAACAAATCGTGATATAAGTCTGATTATTCCTAATTTAAGAGAAATATTCTGTAGTAATTTAAATAATTGTTAATACATATTTTTATCATTCAATGAACCGTATATTCACGCAGAAAAGAGTTTTGTTGATTAGATGAATATTTCGTTCATAATGTGACTCCATGAAAATATAATTACTTTCATGTAAAAGAATGTTCACTTTTAAAGCTTTCCACAATAATTCTCCTGATATAATTCAACAAACTCATTTTTTCATTTCTATGGCCTTAAACCGATGATATAATATTATTTTCCAAATTTCAATTTTACTTTTATAAATAATAAAATAAAATACTTTTGTAATAAAACCATCTTCTACTGTTCATGTATGCATTTATAATTTTATAAATGCATACAATCCACTTATATGAGCGTTCCCTGATAAATAATATATCCCTGATATATAATAAATAAGATATCGTAAATAGATTTTATAGGATTTCAAAAACAGGATTAATAACATTTTTAATACAAATAAAAAATATAGGTTGATTCTGAGTAAAAAGTTCATATATTTCCATCGAGACAGTATTTTTGATCATGTAATGAAAACGTTATTTAATTTTATTCATAATTTATTACTTTGTTTATAAGTAAATAACCAAAATCATATATGTATATTTAAATATACTGTTTATATGATTATGCTAAACTTTTAATAGTTTCGCAGAATAAACTTATGAAACTGAATACAAATAACTTCGTGAATTAGAGACGTGTCTATTTGAAATTTAATAACTATATAGTGTGTTATTGTACTTTATTGATTTGGAATATACCTATCTAAAAAAACTTTTTATACTAAAACACCAATTATATTTTTTGATTTTTGTAATCAAACGCTATTAGAAATTTCTAATAACAACATGAAAGTGTGCAATATTTTAACATTAAAACTTCATGTTAATTTTAATTGTAAAGAATCAATATGTCGAATTAATTTTTATTGGATATATTAAGAGATTTTAAAATGACAAGTCTTATTATTAATAAGACAATAACACCATACTAGATTATATTGATCGGACTCTGAAATAAAATATAACACAAATGTTTAATTTTAACTCAAAATAGAAAATTTAATTTACTTAAAAAGAATGAAATAACATCCTTTGTTAAGTAATATGATATATATCTGCGGGTTTTTAACGTTTAAAGTTTCAAAATTAATTTTATTACACTAAAAATAACGGGCAACATTTATAATATTATTATATATTAAAAACTGTAAACTATGAAACAAATGATCCCACGATGAATATATATTTTTCTTTCACGTATTCTATTGCATTTAATTAAAAATATATATGGCATTCGTTCAAAGTTACAATATAATGTAGATGAAGTGTTTTATTTAATATTCTCTATAGATTGAAGAACAACTTGTTCACTCCAAATTTGGTTAGTTATTAATTTCGTAAATACTTTTCATTTAAAAAAAATATTATTATTTACATTAGATTTTTATTAACAGCTTTATAAATTTAATCGATTTTTAGTTTTCTATATCGCTAATGTTCATTGAATCTACTGCGAAAACAGCAACTGATTCGATTGAATTTGTGAAAACATATATATACCAGCGTTGACGACGTATAATAAAATACTATTAAAATGCTCTCTATAAGGCATAAAGCAGATAGTGGAAGTGACAGCACAGACATACAGTGAAAAAGCGATAAGCAAAGTTTTGTAGACTATTAAACTATGTAAACTATTGTAGAAATGGGTAACTGTTTATAAAATATGTTTTAATATATATTCTTATAAGCCATATATTCTTGACTTCATATTGAGAATTATTGTAATATTACAATATGCACATATAGCTTTGCGTTTGGGGAACGGAAGACATCTTTTTTCCCATTTACGCAATGTTAAATAGAAGCCTGATGTCCCGAAAAATGTCTGGATAATATAGTCTGGAAATTGTGTGGATACGGCCTGGCAAATATAGCTGGAAATTTTCTGGATTTGGTGCGTTTCCAGACAGATTCCAGTTCGAAAAATATCCAGATGTCGTGGGTCCGTCTGGATAATGTCTGGATAAATTTTCAAAATTCATAATTTTAATTAAGAAAAAAAATTTTTTTTTTGATTTATAAAACGTTGATAGGAATCAAACTCCTAAACTTTAACATATGAAACCGGATTTTATAGCCGCATGGCCAATGCGACTACATGACAAATGAATGTTATTTCCAAATGACAAGCGCATCTATTATAAAATAAAACTTAATGTATTGCACTTTATTATAACGTTTTTAGTTAAAACTACTGAGTAGTTTATCTATTTGTTTTGCTAAAGACCAGTTAGGCAAACTTGTCAGGGACTCATACGAAATGTAACCCACTGTATTGAACGACGCTATCCATATAAACTGAATTTGCGCTATTCCAATAACTTTACATTTACTGATATATATTATAAAACGCTATTAAATTAATTTTTGTATAATTTTGGCTAATATTCATAAGAAACATGGAATAAATTGTTATGAAAAGATAAAAAGTATGATATTTATGTAATTTTTTTTTATTATAAATATTTTGTATAAAAAATTAAAAATCAATTTTTAAATATAAAAAAATATTTATTTAAAATATTAATTTAAACTGAAATATTTATATAACGTTATTAAACTGTATATTCCATTTGCCATTCCTATTATTTATATAATTTGCTAATTGCAACTACGATAACAACAATTACTAAATGTTTTACTTTAATGATATAGTGTTAACAACAACACAATCTTTTATATAAGCAATGCATCATCATATTACCTGTAGAAACATTATTATATTATTAAAAACATATTTATCGCGAACGATCACCCATCCAAGTAAGCGTCGTCATCTAGTTGCTTAACATTGCCCTCTACTGCGTGCCGCTGTTACTCACCCCACCATGCGTTGGTATATCTTACGTCGCTATTTTGTTAGTTTTGTTATAAGCTGACTTGTAAGTTTTCACTGATTAGTTTTTTTCCAGTTTTTTGATAGTTTTACTAGACTAGTTTACGTCTAGATTATCTTAAGAAGCCCTCGACTAGATTGTGATGAGTGAAACTATGTTCAGTTTTTGTGGTTAGTGCATTGGGAACTACTTGCAAGTTTGAACCAGATTAGTTCACCTAACCTCAGCCTACTTAGCGCCATTACAAATCTAGACAAAACTTGCCAAATTTTTACTTGGGAAAATGTATTATGAAGTTAAGTTATAGAATTTTATTATGATTTGTATTATAATAAAAAATAAAAACACATGTGCACATTTATTTATCTAATAAACCATCAGTTTTAATATTATAAATCGCTCCGCTTATCATTTGGAAATAACATTCGTTTGTCATGTAGTCGTATTGGCCATGCAGCTATAGAATCCGGTTTCCTACGCTAAAGTTTACGAGTTTGATTCCTGTTAAATAAAAGAAAATTTGTTTCTTAATTAAAATTATTAATTTTGAAAATTTATCCAGACATTCTCCAGACAATACATAATCCAGACGGACCCGCGGCATCTGGATATTTTTCTAACTGGAAACTATCTGGAAACGCGCCAAATCCAGAAAACTTCCAGCCATATTTGCTAGACCGTATCCACACAATTTCTAGACTATTTTTTCCGCTCGGGGTAGCATTTGAGGACGGTCCTCAAATTCACCAATCTGTTGAATGTTGCGTTTGAGGACGAACCCGCAAACTACTGTACTGGGATCCCCTGGACCCTTGCACTTTGGGTTTGACTAGATTTTTAAGGGGGGGGGGGGGCTCAGCCCCCTGAAATGAATTTGTTAATAAAATTATTATTTTTATCTGAAACAATTAATAAATAGCTAAATAAACAAATTATATATTGTTAATATAATTCTAAAAATAGTTGATGTATTTTTTAAAATTAGATGGTTTTCCCGTACAGAACACCTACGTGGAATCGACGTAGATTTAAAGTGGACCATCCACTTTTGTAACGTGGAATCAATGTAGCTTGAAAGTGGAATAATGTGAATTCAGCCTGGAATTTATTTAGAAATGTCCGCATGCTGTGTATCCAATCTCCGTGGATTACGGTCATCGATTCAACAAAGATACGACATGGATTCTAAGCACACAAAAATCAATAATCTTTTGAAAAATTAATGTAATAGATGGGGATTCAACGTTGAATTACGGTGAAAATTTTCAATTAAAGTGGTTGAATCATCGGTGATTCCAAGTTGAATTTTCTACTTTTCCTTTAAAACAATAAGTGAATAAATAAATTTATTCCGAAAAAACTTTAATATACAAACTCTTAGTTATATTATAACAGCCGAGATTCGAACCGACGTCTCATAATTACGAGTTTAAACTTTAACCGCTGAGCTATCATGACTTGTAGTATTCAATGCCTTAAAAGAATTATTGAATGTTACTGTGTATACTACATTACGTTTAAGAAGTCGCTTATAAGGCAATGAATATTACAAGTCGTGGTGACTTAGTGGCAGAAGTTCCGCCTTCGAACTTTAATCGCCGGTTCGAATCTCGGCTGCTTATAATATAACAAAGTGTTTGTAGCTTGAGTTTTTTAGAATAAAATTTATTCATTACTTATTTTTTTAAAAGAAAAGAAAAAAATTCTACTTGGAATCACTAATGATTCAATTATTTTAATTGAAAATTTCCACCGTAATTCAACGTTGAATCCCCATCTATTACATACATTTTTCAAAAGATTATTGATTTTTGGTGCCTTGTGAGGGTGGCCGAAGGCCGTCCGATGTGCTCCGCCATGTTTGCTCCGCCAAAACAATTTTGCAACACACGTAACGCCCAAATGGGGCACGGTCTCATTTGCACCGTTGTGCAAATATATATATGTATAAATGCCCATTTTTAAACCATATAAATGAATTATTAGCAAATTACACACTGAAACGTGCATTGCGTCAACAAAATTAAATTTTCAATGCACCCAATTTCGATATTAAATGACTTTAACTTGAATATGTCGGGTATTTTCGTGGTCATAGGTAGTAATATATCTATCGATGTACAAAGACTAAACGAAAATGAAGAAAAAAATTTTTATGTAAAATATTGCCATTTTTTTAAAGTATACCCCTTTCGATTTTTTCAAAAATGGACGAAAAAAATAATGTTTACCCCTTTCGATTTTTTAACAATTCAATTCCTGTATGACCTTTAGTAATTATAAAAGTATAAGTGTAACAAATTGTATTACTTTGGGTATTTATTTCTATTAATTTGTAAAAGGTAATTATTTTTTCAGAATTAATATTCTGTTCTGATACATACTGAAATTAATAAAAACAATAATTAACCTAAAGCATGATATATTATTGTTTATACATATAATAGTAAAAATATAGCTATATCAACCTTATTTATACTAGAATGAGTCACTTTTTCCGTGTATAAATATGTTTTTTTTAATATTATACACTACATGGGAAACTACTTATAATATATACATATATAATAAATGTAATTGCGGTATAAACTTCCAGTGCACGTTTGTTAAAGTTTAAAAAAATTTAAGTTTAATTAAATTTAATCTATAATTAAAAGTTTAGTACTAATGAAAGTACTACGCATTAATTTTACGTGTAAATTAATAGAATTGCATCCGCACAAGAATATTACGATCCCAGTTTTACTACCAAATAATCCATTATTAGCTGATTCAAATGAAATGTATCTATTATCAGACAGTCTTTATCATTAATCAAAATTAGTAATGCATTCATGAATTGTAATATAACAATGTGTTTGCGAATATAATTCATGTAAGAGATTAATTACATTGCTAGTAAATAATGGTGCTTTTATAAAACCACTGGCAACTTATGCTTACACGTCGTGAAAAGATATTAAAAATATTATTTTAGGTAACATTTCCAAATATATTAAAGATGAATTTACGAAACTATATTTCTATTTCAATTTGAATTGTTCATTCAACATTTTGTGAATTATAATGATTGATATTATTTTTAAATTATTTTATATAATATTACAAACGTTCTCACCTCTGGATTCGTGCTTTGAAGTTTTCGAGTTCGATTCCCGTCGATTACACTTCGTATTATACAAAGTTTGAAAGCTTTTTTTATTGTAAATTAATTAAATTAGAAATTATATTGATATGTGATTCTACGTCAATATTATACTAATTGTTAATAAAAGCGATAAAAATGCAATACTTCTGAACTCGTAACATGTATAGTGTGATGCATATTAATAATTTATTCATAATCACGAAATAGCTTTATGATTCGTAAAGTATTTTGGTTCAAAAAATTGTAGATATTTTGGTGCCAAGGAAGACATTATATATATATATGTATAGAATAAATAATTACACATTCATAGAATATTATATACTTGTATAGAAAATATAGTTAAATTATAAGAATTATACATTTTTAATAAATATATAAATAACAGTATTCAATTTAATACTAGTTTTTTTATTACAATGTTGTCAACGTTATTGTTCTGACAATTTACAATCATTTTTAAATAAAAATATAACCTGTATTACATTGAATATTTTTAATTTTAATTTTATACAGTTTTATAAGTTATATTCCAGTTAATATTTTCATATTAACTCGTTGAAAAAAGTTAACTATTGGGCAAGCAATCCACACCATACAATCCAGACTATTAAAAATAAGTCTGTTACATTTCAATAAATACTTATATTTTATTCTCATATTCAAGTACCCAGCAACCGAAAATCTATATGAAACAATTTAAATAATATTTAAGTAGTTTTAAATTGCATTAAGGTTCCACGGAAATAGTTCATTTTACTATTTTTAACAATTAAAATAAGCTTAATTAAATTATATTATAATGCTGTGTAACTATATAATATAACCCACACGAAAAAAATCTAATATTATTATATTACAAACGGTTTTAATAGAACGGTCACTCAACCAAGTAATGCACGCCACTTATTCTGCTTTACTCCCTTTCCGTTGTATACTGATGTTGCCGTTCTCACCATGTGCTTAATGCACTCAACATGGAATTTTATTAGTATTGTTTCATAACTATAATATTGTTTGAAAACTATTTCATTCGATTTAAATAAGAGATATTGTATGCAATCATTCTTTACAATTTGCTACAATTATAATAAGAAATTCTACATTTACGATTTGTCAAAATTTATATAAGAAAAACGTTATGTATCCATTTTACGATTTTAAACAATTTTAATAAATTCATTATGTCAAATTGAACAATATATAACGATTTGATTCAATTTGGATAAGTTTATCATTTTAAAGTAAACTATATAAAACATTTAAACGTCATTCAATAAGTATAACTTAAACGCAATTTAAATTATCATACTTGAATCAGACGATATAGTTCCAAATTGAATTTAACAGATTTTTGGTTGCTGGGTAAAATAAAATTACAAATATGAAGATATATATATAATCTAATATAGTCTAGATATATAGTCTAGTCTGTTAATGTAACAATCAATATTTTGCAGTTGAATATAAGTAATATTTATACCATTTTCTGAAAGAGTAATATAAATCAATATAAACGTAATCTTAGATATTTTATTTTTTTTTTGTTTTAATATGAAAAAACATTACAACTATGGATATGATATGGTAAATGATTTACTGTTCAAAAACAGCACGAGAAGGTATTATATATACACATTCGCCCTCATAGCCTGAGATTATACAAACAGTTATTTGCATAAAATTTACATAAATATATTTGACTATTAGATTAAATTATTTACATAAACCTTTTAAGAATATATATTTATTAGAATTCTTATTACAACGTATTGCACTAAAAGAAGACACGTACTTCATCTGATCAATTTATTTCTTAAATTAAATAACGGAAATCGACTTAAGTCATAATTATCACATTACTCCGCTTCAAATATCTTAAATAAAATAAAGTATATAAAATAATCACAAAATCATTTTTCCTCGATTGCAGCGACGTCTACAAAAATATTGATAATTCATTTTAAAAAGGAAATAAAAAGCATGAAACAAAACGTTGTTTAAAACGGTGTGAATTAAAAATAAAAAGTATTAAATATTTAATACAAGTTTTATAAGTGTAGTACACATTTTCTTTTATATAATATAAGTATCTTCTATATATGTATTTCAACATAATACCCTCTTCAAAAAGACACTCCTAAGGTCGACGAAGAAATATGTGAGAATTTAGGGTAAAGGTCAGCATGGGGCTTCTATGTGCCTTCCTTATTAATGGCTTTATTTTAGGAAGACAAATACTCGTAAGGTTTGGACACATATACCGGGTTTCAGTTTATTTTAACCCCTCACCGAGCTAAAAATAATTTATTCGAATTTATTACTATATTTAATATTTCCTCTAATTTTAATTCTTAGATTTTTTTAAAAAAAAAGCCCAAGACCTCAAATAAAATGTTAACATTAACTTAACTAATACATTAAAGTGACAATAATTGTTTTATTATAAATTATAAATTTTGGTGACTTATTATTTTGTTATAAAAAATAGTGAAAAAGTGCGTGATAAATCTGGAATGAACGAGGATACTATCAGGACTAGGATCTATTTGAATATCCAACGACGAAAGTTCTTGGTTTCAAAACATGTATTTATACCAACGGCTGCTTAGTCATTCGAGTCTAATCCACACGAGTTCTTTAAGGGCGGCGTGTATAACTTGTTATAACTATTATTATAATTTCAACGATCACGATCATTTATTTCTGAAACAGTAAGAACATAAAATTTTAAATACATTTCATAAAAATATATTTAAACATATTTAAACACATGGTATTATTTAGAAAGGTTAGTCAAAAACACATTCCTCTGTGTGAAAGGAAAAAAATATTCTACATTCATTTCATTTCAACTACACGTGGATCCACTTTTAAACTACGTAGAATCAACGGCCTTGAAACCCCAAGATCTTCGTAAAGGACGATATCACCTGAACAAATGTAACGTATATTTTATCGTATTATAATGCTTTTATATATTTTATCTAATTTGTATCTTTTATATCTTGTATTTAAAATATAATGCATGTACGCGACAAATATATATTTAATGGTTAGGTTTAAGGAAAATAAATGTATACACAGAGAAAAGTATAGTCAAAGTTTATTATATTTTATTACAAAACGTTTAATAATACTCACAATTACGTATAAATATATGAAGTTTAATTATGCACTAAAATAATCCTTACACTAATTATATATATATATATAAAACTTACACTATTATTATATATATACTCAATATTTTAATTATAATTTTAAAATTAGCCTATGAAAAGCGTACTTGAGAATCTCAAATAAAATTTCTGTAAATATATATATATATATATAAATTTCGGAAGCGGTGCTTATGAATACCGATCACTTTGGGGCTCCCTAGGTACGGCCCTGAAAAAATTTTTTTTCGTAGAAAATATGGCGGAGCACATCGGGCTGCCTTCGGCCACCCTCACAAGGGAATGCGGGGGGCTGCGC
>JABFQC010007408.1:0-10085 GCA_022817085.1 Psilanteris sp. ZL-2020
ACATGTACCTGGTCAGGTGTAACGTTTGAACGAATTTCGAAGATTTTAAGTTTTTGGCCAAAATTGCCAATTTTTTAGGTAAAATAATTTTCGATTTTTAAAAAAAAATGGCCAAAATTAATTTTTCTCTATCGATTTCTTATGACTTTATAAGGATTCCTGGTTGGATTACAATGTATTATTAATTGATTTATCTGCAAATGGCACGCAGAAACGTGTATTTCATGAAAAAATTTTAATTTTCTTCTCTAAAGATACTCTTTAGGATTTGAAAAATTAAACTAAGTAGTCTAGTATGACTATTAAAAAACTGAATCTACACTCATTAGTAAATCATCATAAAAACTAAGAAATAATTAATTATAAATTGTTTATTGCATTTTATGTAAAAAAAGCTATTCAAAAGAAAAATTGTTGTTTATTGCAATTTAAAAAAAAACAGTTAAATAATTTAAATAATTTTTAATCAAATGAAAGAAATTTCATAAAAGAATTATGAATTTCTATTATATTTAAAAAGTTTAAATAACAAAAAGTAATTGTCGTGTTTAAAAGAAGTATTTTAAGCATTTGTAGCTATTTTAATTATTTATAAAATATATGTCCCATTAAACGATGACAAATTATACGAGCACGAGTCGGCGGCTTATAACAACAGTTTTAAAATGAATCCTCGAGTAAATCGAGCGCATGGTGGGACCGTCATAATCAGGACGCGGTGGAAGAAAAGTTAAGCAGATTCAGCGACGTTCATTACTGGAGAGGTGGCCGTTCTCTACTAAAAAATATTGTTTATAATGTGTAGTGATAGATTTTTTTACAGTATATTGCAGTATTCATATTAAATAGGTTATTTATAAATATGACATGAAATTTGAAAATATTTGTATATCTTGTGTGTTTATCGTGTGTTTAATATTATATCATGATAAACTGTAAATAAAAAAACGTTGAAAATCAATAATACTCTACCAGTTAAAGAACAAAAGACCATTCCTTGTTTGTTTAAGTTCTGATTAAGCTGGTAAAATTAGTATAAAATAAATTAATGTTTGTTTTTTTATTTAATTATAGTATTTAATTAATTAACAAGTTTTTTTTCATATGATTAGGTAAAAATTGTACGCTTTACCTTAATAACAAATTTTTGTCAAATATTATATATATATCCTAAATTTCACTTATTTAATACATACAAGTTGTATCAAATCTAGAAAAATTATTAATAAAAATTATGGATCAAAAAGCTATACTTGAATCCTATTACATTATAACAAAAAACTAATTAATTTTTTGTATGCAAAGCATTACATTCTAAGTAGTTTCTGATCAGATTTACTGGAAATTTACATAGAAAAATCTAGATAGTACTCTGATTAAATACTCTACACAATTTTTACTAGGGATATTTTCTTTTTTTATATTAACATAGTATATAGCTTAATAAATTTAGTGATGTTCAAAAAAACGTCGAACGTTTTTAGCGTGGACAACTTATTCTTAATTTATTTATAGAGACCAAACTACTGCAGGTGGTAAAATAATAGTGCAACATTTTTTTAATTTTTTAATTATGTTTATATCAATCGATTCTCTCACTTTTCTGAATTTGTGATCCAACAATTATAAAATTTTATTGACAAAAAGACGTCGCTGTTATAAGACTCGTTTTCGATGTGGATGGTGCAAGTTAATCCTTAAGTTGAGCAGCATAAAGTAGTAGTTTAACAACAAATTTAAATTTAACTTATATTTAAATTGTAATGCATTTTGCAATTTTAAATATACAATAAATTACTTAGAATAACAATTTATTTAAACATGTTAAACTTGTAAACGATGCTTTCGCATATATATACCAAATTAAATAAAGAAAAGAATAAAATCCGCACAATGAAATGAATTGTAAACAATGTTTACTTACACCAATTTAGAAAACAAGTTTTCTCTTAAATATAATATTACAGCTTAGGAGTTTTGTTGAAAGTAAACAGCACGATTTTGTAAATGATCAAGATATACTTTTCTTATGTATGTTCTATTAACAAAGTTTTAAAGTATTTTTAAAGTTTCAATCTTATATATTATCAATAATGATTATTAAGTCCGACAGAATATACTGACACTTTTAACGAAAATAAGTAATTATATTATTCTAAATTACTTTTACTCATTATTTAACCATGCTATTAAATTATTTTATATTTTACATTATGCAAGTTTATAATTATTATTTAATTTTTTTTAGAAATTTATTGTAATAAATGTTACAATATAAGTTAAAAAATATTTCATTTTTTTGTACACTACTATAATTTTATAATCTTATAATTTTCGAATTTAAATGTTATCATCTATTTAAAAAATGTTAATAAAATAACAATTAACTGTCTATATTAATTCAAATTTCGGTAAAAAATTAATTAAAATTACATAAACATATTTTGTATATGTAAAATTGATATTAAAAAGTTTATAGCCGTAGTCTTAAGGTATATGCGAATGTAACTGAAATTAATGAGACCTACGAGAATCTAATAAATTCCAATACACTAATTTTTAATTATAATATATTCTAGCGATGAATAATAATTAAACCGAGCCTAAAACCGTCGAATTGAATTAATATGTTTCAATTAAATTAAGTTCAATTGAATTAAATACAATATTACAAACGTACAATAAGTACTAAAAGACTTGAGACTTCTTCCGATAAAACCTTCAGATCCTCTAAACACTACACGTATCTAACAATTGGAAACTGCAAGATTAAAATCTACTTAGAATTTGCAATATTTCATTCGTATGCTTTGATTTCGGTCAATTAAATAAGTCTGATTTCGTTTTTACTATCTTGTGTCTTTGAAAACCAAATGTGTGTAAACGATAGTATAAAAAGCAGTAACAAAATCGTTGTAATGCAAGACTGTAATTAGTCAGCTGCGAAGAGGTGTTAAGACCGTGTATTTTCATACATAGTTCGCTACGAAAGTGTGCTCGTCGAAACGACTTCGTTAGAGCAGACCAGACACTTCTATTCCGGAAGCACCACCAATTACGCCGCTGAAACACGCAAGCAATTTGCATCTAGTAATTCGACTCGAATGGGACTCGATGACACCCCGAAACCATGTGAGCAAATATGATCGTACTTCGCCAGACAATTGTCTCGTGTCATTTTTCAGCGATTCATTCACCAGCAATGTCCCACTTTTACATACCTAGCGATATGGCAATTGAGTTATTCTTCCCTTTCTTTTTCCGTTCGCGCTATATCGTTGCATGTTAAATATCATCATGCTCAATTAACTATGATCGATGCCTGTTAAAATTTTCAATCGATTTATGATAGTATTGTTTTTAACAGCTACTTGTTGTTTTAAATAAGAATATTTAAATATAATGTATTAAGATACAATAAATTTAAGTTCATATATATATTATAAACATGTTTTCACTAAATTTAAGGTTATGAATATTGGCAACAGCGCGCCGAAACTTTACTACGAGTTCCATGAAGCCCCGAAATGGTTGTATTTTTCATTACACAGAGAAAAATAATCTATGAAAATTTACTATAAAATAAATCAAATGTACCTTACACTGTCAAAACTTTTAATTTGTCTTACAAATTATAGTCAAAATATATTTTATTTTATTTATTTATTTATCGGAAATTGCGCCTCAGGTATACTATAAAATATTATATATACTATATAATAATATACTATAAATTATAATATACTATAAAACTAAATGAAAATATTATCTTTACTATAATTCATAACAAATTGAAAATTTTGAAAATGTAAGGATAATTTGCTTTATTTTCTAGTGAAATGTTCTAGATATTTTTCTCCGTGTACACGGAGAGAAAAAAAATACGAATATTTATAAAATAGGAATATCAAATTTTAATAACCAGAATATTAATTGCCGTTAGATCGCCAAAAACTGGTTTATGAATTTTTAACATATCGAAAAATGTCAATTTAAAGCTCGATATTAAAATTCACCTTCAATAATCGTAAATAACTTTCAATAAAGCATTTACATTTAACATTTACAATATAATTACAATGTAATTAATATATAACACAAAGGAAGTCTTTTTAATGAACTCAAAAAGGATTTTAGGTTAGAATATTAAAATTTCATAATTTGTTTTGATAAGTTTTAACAAACACTTTCACAATATTCGATGAATTGATTTAGAAAAACAAGACTGCTACGTTTTAATAAACCGATCGTTAAATTATAATGGAAGATTGGTATTATTTAATGATCTATCTACCGATTTTTGATGAATTGCAAGTATGATACCAAATTGGTAAACTTTTTATTAAAAATTGATGTTTTTTTCTCTCAGTGTACTTATAATATATTATTTTCCATATAACGTATTTTTAACTATAAAATACTTGTCCTTGTTATTATATTGAACATTTATTATAATTAATTATATAAATAGATAAAAATAATCTCATAATTATTTTAATCATTACTGGATAAAAATAATAAATTTATATTCAATTAAACATGAATTGTTTTGCAAATTCGCAATAGAATTAATTTTATATTATAATTCAGTGTGTTCAATTAAAAATACAACATACAACCCATTCGAAATTTAAATATTACTTATCATTATTAAAAGTCAATTAATAAAAAATTGATGCAAAAAATATCTACACGGAGAAAATATTTTATGAAAAAGTACTATATTTACTACTATACGCGTGGGATGAGGCTTTTAAAAATAAAAATAATACTCTTCATTACTGTATAGATTACTATATAATATAGTAATTTTTGATAAAACGTTTTCTCCGTGTATAATATTTTGATTGATTTACCATACAAATTTTAAACATAGATATCGATATACACTGAGAAAAAATATAATGAAAGTTACTATTTATATAATAACTTGGAGATAAGTGTGCAAATATAGTAATTTATATAACAGAAATAAAGTAAATTCAATCAATAATATATTACTATTTTCGACTATTTTATATGATAAAATTCACTATATTTGCACACTTGTCCCCAAGTTATTATATAATAGTAACTTTTATTATATTTTTTTCTCAGTGGATATGAAATTGAAAATTTCAATTTTACATTAATTGCTACACTCTTATAACGATCGTTTTATCTCAAGATTTTGGAACATTAGAATCAGATTAAAAAAGGAAATATAAAATATATTTATATCTAATATTTCAACGACACGGAAATATGGCAACATCGCGAAATGTCCGTTGAATATATTTTTTTTTAATTTCGGCGAGTGTCCGATTATAGTCTGAAAATAATCAAACCTTATTTATTAATAATAAAGTAATTATGATTAAGTATTGATTGATAATATTTATGAGCAATTAATTTTCAAGTATTGATTAGATTTTATAACGATAACTTTAGTATTTCCGGGGTGAATAGATAATAATAATCCTATTATATAGTAATTATGTAAAAGCGATTAAAGATAACTAATTTTATTAAATATAGAAGCCAGTCTCAATTTAAATGAAAAGCCTGTCTGGTAGTGTTCACACATAAATGTATCAAACGTTTTTTTGGAAAAGTAATATTTCATATATAGTATGTATATGATTTTTATTACATTCTGAAAGATTGATCAACACATGATTTAAATTTTTATATAGCATAGTCAGTATTTTCTTAATTTTTTTCTTATTCAGTTTTGTTATTATCATATATTATTAATCTTATATTCAAGATTTTTTCATTCTCAATAATATTTTTCTTTCGATATTGTTTATACTTAAATTTAAATTTCATCTTATTGTGAATTATGAGTAAATTTAAAAAAATGTAAATAAATATGAACAATAAAATCATATTACAGTTTTTATATAATCAAAAAATATAACATCTCTGAAGTCATAGAAAATCAAGTAGCATCCAATAACACTTTTATATATAGCATTACTGCAATATCAATATTGTATTAAAAAAAAGAAAACAAAAAAAAATGAAATATATTAACATACTACTAACGACAACAGGTTATTTCTTCTCAACACTATAGAAAATGCCATTAAATAGTAATTAATTATGCTTAATTGTCTACAATTTTTTACTTCGTATTTTCTTATACCCCAACTCCAGTACCAAAAATGTGAAATAAAAACAAGCCATTAATAAAACAGTGTCTTGTATATTTAACTCACCCCGTCAAAAACTTACCTCTAAGGATTGATCAGCAGATTTACACTAAAAATATGTTTTTAGTCCTTTGCACAGTTGATGATTAAGTTTAAATGATTAAAACTCTGTGCTTCTATTTTGAATCTGCAAATCGCAGTGGCTATCCTTAACAAATAACAATGTAACAAAAAATTTGAAATTATAAATTAACTTATATATATAAATAACTTATAAATATTATTAATCTTTCATAAATGTATATCTACATATTACTAAAACTATTAATTTCTCAAATAAAATTCTAATAATTTCTTCATTGAAACGTAGTGCGAATTTTTGAAATTATGACGTCTAGGATCTTCATTCGACTATTTCTGTTAGCAAGTTCAACTAAGCCAAATATGCTGAATGTACAATATTCAATGTGTAGCAATGAACTGCTGCAACCAAGCGCCGCTGAATTTCAATGTCAATTTTGTTTGCCTGCTCTGTGTAATAAAATATTAGCTCAAAAGTCAAAATGGTTATTTCAAATGATACAAATTTGATCCACCCTATACTCTTGCCTTGTTTCGTGTCCCAGCGAACGTTGCGTTCCAGTTTAACCTCGTGCTCCAATTTATTCGCACCCCCCGGAAAGGTCACCCGCAACAAATATTTACGTAATATCAAATCGTAGTTAGTGCCGTGCGGGCCCGTGCGCTCGATATTATGATAATTCGCAGAAAGTGTGTCACATAACGCTTCCAGATGTAATTAGGCAGCGCATTCGTTCAGGTACAATCACCTTCGTGGAGCCAGCTCTCGCGAATTGCTTCGGCGCCGGCACCGAGAAAGCCACCCTGTATCGACCCAGTCATACCCTACCCACCCGAAGAGCAGCTAAAATCCCTTAGCAAATGTGTTCGCTGCCGACGCTACCACGTCCACTGCCATTCATTTACTCGCAATCCTCATATTCCATTCACGGTTTGCTTTTCCATATCACCGGGCGGAAATCGCTCTCGCAACGCCAAGCATTTCAAAAGTAATCATTTTGATTCACTTATATTATACAGACGTAATAGAGAACTAAACAAAAATATCATAACTATATATAGAGAATCATACATATTATGCGCCAAATGAACAAAATGACATTATTTTTATAGTATAAAACAGAAAAGTCAGAATTATGCCGTACTAACTTATGTTTGTAATAATATTGTTTCGTTTCTTTGGAAAATATTATCATATAAACAATCAAGAAATTAATCATTTGTTATTATTCAATATAGATTAATAAAAATGAATGAATAATATTTATGCATGCTAATAGTAGTCTAGCAATTATTTTATTAATGTCTATAATAACATTCATTATTTTCATATACTATTATCGGTCTGATTATTCGTACGTTTATATGATTATATAAATATTGATTTTTCTTCATATTTCGAAGATTTATCGTTATTTCTCTATTGTCGTTCATAATCTTTGCGCATCGAGGTCAATGTTTGCTGATATGTTTTGAAATAATAAACTCGTTTTCATTCGAGTATTGCAATGCGTCGTTCATTTCTGACGCAGATTTTCATGTTCGTTAATTTAACTCATGATAAATGTCTTATAAAATAATCGCAATTATTTGAAATACCAAATCTATCGCCATAAATTTTAATGTTGTCATAAAATAATGAGAACATCATTCTCACAATTCTTGTTAATTATTTTCTGACGTATATATATTTTCTAAAATGTCATTAATATATAACCATTTTTATTAATCATTATTGTGCAACAGTTTTTTAATTTAAATTAGGATAGTAAATTTAACTGAAATTATTTCTTCTAATGCTACACTTAGAGAAATTTGGTATTAAAAATTAGCACGAATTATGTGAATTGACTATTACGGCTGACAAATGATAATTTTTAACATGTTTTGTGTTAATTTTTAATAATTTTTCAGCGATTTTTAACATGTTTTTTCTTATATATCCAACATTTTTAACATATTTTATCCCAATTTTTAACACAAAACATGTTAAAACTTAGCATTAGTCATTTGTATTCTTATATAATTTTGTAGTAAAATAATATATATTATTTAGTAGTAAAAATTTTACTACTAAATTTTTCTCGGTGTAAATAATGATTTACAGATTCATACAAACAAATTACAAATTTCTACACTGAGAAAAATCAAACATGAAAAATTAGTATTTATAATACGATCTTAGACTTTTAAGCGACAAACCATAAAATTTGGTCTTTTTAGCAGAACAATTTACATTTTTTACGTAGAAATTTACTGCTTTATTCGAAAATATTACTGTTAGACATAGTAAATTCCTCGCTTTTTCGCTTAAAAGTCCAAGCTCGTATTATAAATAGTAAATTTTCATATATAATTTTTCTCAGTGTATTATATAATCTGTTATATATAGTATTTAAAACTCACGCTTAGTGTCCTCATAATGTTCAATATTTTTTTAAATTAAATAAAAAAAATCTTTAAAAGAAAGAATTCATAAGACTGATTGAGATTTAAACCTTTCCACCTACAATAATCAACTCATATGACCCTATTTAGTGATCACGTTGATATAGCGAATGAAGACACGTCATTCAAATATAGGAAAGTCGAAGTAAAGAAGAACATGTTAAAATTTTTCATTTCATAAGGCATATTTTGTTATGTAACAGTGCTGAAGAGGGAAGATAGAAAAACATACAGATAACATGTGCAATGTGGCTAACGATCTCAGTATGAAGGAGTTTGATCCAATCTCTTGTAACAAAAGATATGATTCTAATGGAATTGGACAAATTAATGGAATACACAAGTGACAAGTATTGTAGTATTATCATCGAGAACCTAAAAAGCTGTTCTGCAAACACTTTTAAGTATCCTGAAGACAAATCCAAAAATGCATACATTGATGACTCTAGTTATACGCCTGCATGATGGACTGCAATAACTGTAATCTTACAGATATACCGACAGCTGAGACCAAAAAAAAACAAAATATGAGAAATGTGCATATGGATGGGTACTCGCATCCATTTACGAGAAACGTAACCAAATATTTGAGACATTGATTACGAAGAATAATTTTATTCGTAACATTTATGGTGTTATGATAATATTTGATTAATTACTTTTTATTTATTTCAACTTTGAATAATAATATAAATTAAATTATTATTCAATATAAAAATACCACATTCAATCATAAAGTAATAAATTCATTCAGTCGATTTAATTGTGCTTATTAATACCATGCCTGCTAGTAGGAAGGAAAGAAAGAAACCACTCCACTTATCGATACCAAGTTCAGCGCCAAACAATTCAGCGATAAGTCAATTGAATACCAAAGGAAATTAAAAGAAAATAATACTTAATAAATTAAAGAGTTTTTGAAAACGGGACCAATGAACCTTCACGAGTACAAACTTCCTTTCCACAGCGACCTAAAAATCTATTGAATTTAATAAAGACCAAAGTGTCACTCCAAGTGAGTTGACCTTTCCGCCAGTGTTATCAAATGAGACTGACTTTTGACAGCTCGTATAACCAAGTCGCGACCTCGTGAATGTCATCGCGTATCAATCTAACACATAACTTTATGAAGGGACTCACCAATTCACATACGCGCTATCAACTGAATGAATATTAATTTCCAAAATAATGAATCAATAATATCACATCACTAACAGGCTCAAATCAGAATAACCCAAGTTCAAACCATGCCAACTGTTCAAGATTCATGTATTAAAGGAATCTGCATTGCCGACTTTATATAGTTTGATGTATTTGAAATAAAAGTATTATTTCGCTTCGAAATAGATCGAGTTTATTTCGGAGCAAAAGTAAATACTGAGGCGAGCGGCCGAAATTGTGAGAGAAAGACGGCTGATC
>JABFQC010007409.1:0-10085 GCA_022817085.1 Psilanteris sp. ZL-2020
ACGTCAAGAATTTTATTTGAAAATCTATATTTATTACACAAAACTATTTTCCCATCATTAAAAAATGTGCGCAAATTCTTGTATTGTATAAAAAAGCAAATTTTAATACTGCAATAAAATAAAACACAATTCCGTTACATTAGACTTGAAGAACCCCCTTAAGAGGATGTCACAGATTATTAGTTGTCACTTGCAATACGGCATCATAAAATTTGATCTTATTTAACATGACCTTCTAATGAAACTTGGTAGACATAAAATATAGATATCTATAAACACTATCTCATAAATCTGCAAAATTCTTAACAAAATGTTTATTTTTAATATTATATTACGTCAGTGAAATAAATCATTAACAAAAATTCGCGTCATGTTTTCCAAAGAAATTTGTATGTGTTTATTAAAATTAATTGAATAAACTTTTTCTCCCATTCATAGCGCACACCGACTATCTCCATAATTATTAAAATTCACTTTTATTTTTAAGAAAATTGTAAAAACACTAATTCTAAGAATATAAGTCTGTGACATACCCTTAAAGTGGTTCTTCAATCGATTTTGACAGATATTACAGATTTCGTTGTATTTTCGTTCATTTATTCAATACGTTTATTTTTCGCGGATAGCCTAGCCACATTTTCTCATTCCACAAATTCTTGAATTTTATTAAAAAGCAAATTTTAATACTGCAATAACAGAAAACACTATTTCGTTACATTAGACTTGAAGAATCCCCTTAAAAATTGAATTAAAACCTAGTGACATTATTTTATTTTTCAACAATCAAGAAATTGATAATTTAAATATGTATATTACTTGACGCCATGATACTTAACAGTTACAGGTTTAGGCTTACAGTGCTGCCATTGGTATTTGCTAGATGCAATATTACTTTATTGGCAACCATATACCATTTGCTGCATAATAACCATTATACGAGTAAAAAATATACTATTGTATACCTATTCAATATAAAAAGTACAAATAATTGTATATGTAAATAAAATAAAAATGTAATGTTAGACATTCTTTTATGGTGGTACTTTTTTGCAATTAGTTTTGTTACTTTCTTTATTATCTACGAAATCCATTTTAAATAATATATTTTGATGGTACAGTAAAATGTGAATAAATATGAATTATTTTAAAATGAAAGACTTTGTCTCTCGAGTATTTTCTAGAATCCTGATTACAATAATATTATAATCAATTTTTTTATTTAATAAAGAGTGTATTGTATTTCGAAAAAGTAATTTTCATCTTAAATTAAATCTAAAAATATCATTTTACCTGAAAGCTGATTTCAAATCAGAATAAATGAAAGTATGTTTATTAAACACGCAAGAAATAAAAAATACCATGTTTATTTAACTAAAATACTTTTAAATAAAAATTGTTAATTTTAATGCGTTTCTTGGACTTTTCATGGATTTAATTCTTTATACTGTTGTAGTAATTAATTGATACACAATATTTTAATTCTAAGTCAATTTTTTTCAATGCGACTTTGTATGATTACTATAAAGCCCATAATTTGTGTAACTTACAACAGCTACAATTATTATGGTCGCATAAATGAGGGTATTTTAAGAAATTATAAAATATGCCCTCGCCAAAATGGCCACGGAGCAATGAAGGCCAAATAACAGTACAGTACTAGATTAATGCTATTGTAATGTATAATGTAATTATAGGGAATATAACATTCATTTATATAATACGCTTATACACACAATGTACATTATAAATATACATTATCAACGATTACGTGATTATTCTTTTAAATTTGTCTTTTTATACATAGTGCTTATAGAAAATGTGAAGAAAGTATAAAATACTACGTGATCGTTTCGAATAGTATGTTATCTATTTTCGACGAAGATCGAAAGCAGAAGCGACGTTCACGCATTCGATTTGTAGTAATAAGTGCCTTTGATTAAAATTCGATAAAAAATTTACAATCAGATATTATATATTCGATATTTGATAATGTTTCTTCAGTGAAATTATCCATGCCCACGTACACGATTCTTCTGCTCTCATCAACATATTGCATGATTTGCATTTTCATAACGAAAAAATTTTGTTTTGACAACGATAAACATTGATTAGATCAAAATTTGATATGGAGAACCGTCGCTAATCTAAAGAGTCAAATAATATTAATAAATAATTTAAATATATGATTATTAGTTTCAATAAATTAAATTCATATTTTTCTTTTCAATATTTATTGTTGCAAATGTAATAACATTTTTCATTAATTTTTATTATTATTATTACATATATCATGAAAATTTTTGTTTTTACAATAAATAACCGAATTAATCCATAATAGCGAGTGAGTATCGCCATTGTTATTCAAAACTCATATAAGTACAATGAACGCATCGATAAAATACGTCACACTTGGGACGAGTGTTTATTACATTTTTTCCAAAGTTCTTCTCTTCAATTGTTTTATCTCATTAAATTTACCTTTTTTATGTTTTCTCACGTGGACTGTTTTGCCATAAACTTACTTTTAAGTCCCTAATATTATATACAGTATAAATATACCAGTGCACCTCGAATTGTCCCTCGCACTCACAATTGAGCATTTTCTTTAATTTATCATATAAAGTAGAACAGAATTTACTGAAACGCATGTATCAAATTAAGATTAAATGGCGTGCATCGTCGTGACTTAAAAAGAATGCGAATACAAAGTATCGACACATAAATGTAAATGTATCTTAAAAAAATTAAATTGTATCAGAATTTTACACAATTTCTAATTAGGCTAACGGACCAATGGAGCGTAAGCAACAAATATTTAACATTAACTTTTAACGCAATATTTGGTTCATATTTTGCATTTATTAATTACATTATTGCACAGAATAGTAACAAGTCAATATCCATGATATTAATAATTCATATTAAAAAGACAATATCATCAAGCTTGACAGAAATTTTTGGCTTAATAGTAACTTATAGAAAAATATAAACTGTATTTTCATATATATTTTTATAATTTTATAAGAATAAGTAATTATAATTTTAAAATTATTACTCATTTATTAATATTATTCATTATTATATTAAAAATATAATATTATGAATACTTAAATTTTAAAATATTGTATTAAAATATATATTATAAAACTTGGATAATACCAGACAAATAAATTTAATTTTACTGTCAAAATGATGGTATTGTTTAATTAACAATGAGACAAGTAGAACCTTTATCCAATGCAATGAATTTAAAAGCTTATTAAAAAAATTTCATTTCAATTACATACAGGTTTGTCAAGAATTGTTATATAACAATTACACTTGTCAGATTAATAATCAGTTTAAACTGAGTAGTAAACGCAGTTCAATTATGGAAGTAAATTCAATACAAAAATCTTGTATTGAAAGAATTGATTACACTTAGCGTATATTAACAACAAAAATAAACTATTGATTGATAAAATGATAACAATAATACTTGTCTTGCAATTTTCTATACGTATGAAAAACGTACCAATATATAACGCAAATAAAATTATGTCATTTGATGGAATATTCCATTGGTTCTAAAATCGCTTTCTCCTTTTCAACCGTATGTTATACTTCATGACGGTGTTATATTTACACTTTTTTCGTTATATAAAAATACTAACAAGAAACGCGTGATCGTGATTCTTCAAACAATCATTTTCTTCGCGATTTACCTAACATATAGTTGAATTTGGCAGTATATTGTCCCAGCTATTAGCATCCTTATTTTTGCACACGACTTGTCTTTTGATCAAAATTTATCCATAATTTTATTAGCTAACGTCACCAAAATTATTTTTATGATTAAATAACACTTTCAAAATTTGCTAAATATGCAATTAAATTTAATTTTTTATTATAACTGACAATTACAAAAGGTTTAATATTTATCAAATATCATCTTTTCACGACAATTAAATTTTTTATTGTATCAAATTTGATGGCATTTTAGTCTATTTCTTTTTACGTTCAGCAATGAAGTCGCGACAAATGTTTCTTTATCTACTTTGAAAATCTTATTGTAATGTATATTTAACTATTTCTTAATATATTAGAAGAATTCGGGTTACACTTGAAATTATTGATCGAAAAATTAATAAAAATAACCATACTTAACAATAAGATCAATAATAGCAATGAAAGTATAATCAACAATGACACCCAGCATATACTATCTTTTCTCAGACACAATTATATGTTTGCACCAAAGTAGAAAACGTATCTGAGAAAAATAGCAATTTGCTGCATATTGTCTTTATCAATATTTCATTCTATTTCATTATATATATCCACTTAAGTCTATTATAAAAAGAGTATAATACTTGAGAATCGATTTTTCCTCGCATACGCGACTTTCACTTATAAGATATAATTCGAAAATACATGACATTGTTTACTCTTCGAATATATTTCTTACATATTCCTCTTTTATTTTTTTCTTTGAGTCAACTATTCAAGCAGCATTCTCCCTTTAACACATCATAATAATCAAAATTGGGCAAAATCACAGAAATATAAAGTAATATTTACATTCATTATTCATAAAAATCATTTTTACAAATTATATAAATAATTGTGTAATATATGTTATGTGTAGTACAAAAAAAACATAATTTTTATTTTACATGAAAATATTACTGTCTAATTTTAGTAATTGAAATATTCGTCAGTTATTAAATTATTAATTCTTGATTTACATACATTTTGATATTACATAAAAATAAAATTTAAATTAATATTGTTATTTTAGAAGTAAATCAATTCTGAAGATATTATATATGTAATATATAACAATTTTAATTAAAACAGAATATTGTTATTAAGAATTGCTATTTTACATAAAATATTGTTTTAAAACATCCAAAAATGTTACGTTAAAAACTTTATAAACGTTTTAAAAATTCAAATACATTTATCTGCTGATTAATCAAAATATTTTTATTCTTAAAAATTTAAAAAATTTTAATTTTAAAATATTTATTTGTCTCATTAATATAATACTTTTTGAAGTTGCAAATAATGCTTTATACTCGAAATCAGTCTATTATGTAATTCTCTTGGAATTAAATATATATTATTCTTTAAATGCAGAAATTTTTATAATATAATAAATATTTTTATTTGCTATGAAATACTATATTTGTATTAGAATGAACTGTTAGGAATATTTATTACGTAACAGTTATAGAAAGTTTTAAATTTATATTTATAAAAATTTTCGTTTATTTTATTTTATCTGCTTTTTTTGTATACGATAATGTATTTATAAATATATTTGGTACTAAATGTGTTTGTAAGTATTTATTTCTAATTATTTGATTAGATTTATGTCAACATTTTTTAATTAATATTTATTTGTGAATGTATAAAATAAGCAATATTTCAAAAAACTTTCAGTAATTGCTTCGTATACAAACTGTGTATATACAATAATATGGAGAATAAGTATTTACATTAACCAAATATTTCACATCAAACGAACTTGAATAATATAATTTATATAAAACGTATATTCAAAATAAATATTTCCAACACAAACATACATAAGTGCCCAAAGTTGATTATCACATATTCATACAGTATACATAGATGGCGCTATATAATGTTAAAAACATTAACATGAATGTGTATCTATGCTTATAAATTATTTATAATTTAATTTACTGGAAGATAAATACACAAGCATGCTATTTGGAAGTTAATACGTGATACAACGCCATCTGCAACATAACACTCATCGTCTTTTACGAGAATGTATTTACTTTAACAATGGTTAATAAAAGAAATTTACGAAAGATTGGAAATAAGGATTTTCTGACGCTTTGTTTAACATTTTTCATAATGGAAAACATTGAATGTTTTAAAGAGAAACGTTAATAATAATAATTTCTTTATATTAATAGAAACAATAATTTCACGAAATGTGCTCAGTATCTTCTATTTGATCGAACTGTTCTCTTTAATAATCATTTTGCTAAAATTATGACATTATCAAATTCAAATAACAATAGAAACATATAAATTAAAATAAACATGTGAACAATGTATAAAGAAAGAGCCTTAAAATACAAAATAGAGATAGAGGACACTTCAGTGAGAGCATCGAACATTTGATCCGTTTCGTTTGGCACTAGCGATATATCGAGTCTCGAACGGGAAACAACGAACCGCGTGTTGATGTGTGAAAGACGCCATTTTATAATAAAAATGACAAGGATAAAGGAGCTGTGTAAAAATTTTTGATTCATCAGGTGGGACATAATATGAATCTACTAATAACGAGCGCAAAATATTTTAGCTTTACAAAACAAATTACTTTTAAATCAAAAAATTAATAAGATAAAGAAAATCTCGTTACTTGTGTCTCAGTGGATTGTCTGCTCATTAATGTTTCAACTAAATTTCGCATCACAACGTCTAACTATACATTCGTTCACTCTTGAGTTTTTTCCGTACAAATG
Organism: Psilanteris sp. ZL-2020; assembly: GCA_022817085.1. Lineage (NCBI taxonomy): Eukaryota > Metazoa > Arthropoda > Insecta > Hymenoptera > Scelionidae > Psilanteris > Psilanteris sp. ZL-2020. Next base: position 6,492 of record JABFQC010007409.1, read on the forward strand.
TTTCAATAAATCTTTTAAATAAAGATATATTATATTCCACTGGCACTGTACCCAGCGAACTGTAACGTCAATCAAAATTTTTGCGACTTACATTGAAAAGTTTGCCTGTAAAATTACATTAAATTGTATGATCTTAATATACTTCATACGAAAGTATACATTTTAAACTTGGTATGACTGTAAAAGATAACTCGTAGTTTTTTACTGCTTTTTACAATTAAATGTTGAAACTTAATTTAACAATTGAAAATTAAACCTCGCATTGAAATAATATTATGCTGAATCAACAAATTATACTAACTGACTTCGAGTTGATATTCTCAACCAAAGTAAATACCATGAAATATACAAAATATGTTTTTAATATAAAATAAATATTTAAATTGTTATACATAAATAGTAATAATATAAAATAGTGTTTGTAATAAAAATAGTAGACCCAAAAAATTCATTATTTGTATACGCGCGCGTACGCGTGTGTGTATGCCGATGATATGAATAAAATGAAAAGTACTCATTAATACACTGTTTAATAACATTCATTATTCTTACAAAGATATAAAAACCAATTTTTTAAATTTATAATATTCCTCTGTTCCTTTTACAATCACATCAGTTCACAAACGTTTATACACATTAGTGATATTCTTCCATTTATTGTAATTCTACAATAGCGACAAACGTACTATTTTCAGCTTGGAAGAATCCAGACTCAACACTTAGTCTCGAGTGTATCAGTGCGCAATTTATCAAGCTTAGCATCCGAAACCTCGTCGAGAGAAACAATTTCAGTGCCAGTTGGTGAACAGCTTAATGTGGTGGCCTCACTCGCAGGTGAGGTAACGCAGCTACCAGCATCTTTACGCAAGCATTGCACATTAAGCGAGAGTTGTGCTTGCGAGTCATCTTTAAGTTTAAATGGGCAACGCAAGCGTGACACATGATGAAGCGGACTCTCAGGACTGATGCTATTGTCCCCTGCAAGAATCTTGGAACTGGCAGCCAAACGACTTGCGCAAGGCGAATATTTGGACAAATTCACATCCGGTTCGATCGTAAGCGAGGAGCGACTAAGCTTGCGTAACTGCTTACAGAGGGCGCGCTTATTTTCTGCACACTTGTCTAGAATTATCTTATCCTGACTTTTAGATTTCTCAAGACTTCGTCCAAAACTACGCGTACTCCTACTATACCACGAAGAAAACTTGCGTGTATCCGACTTGCGTGTCTCTTCAAGACTCTCAGCACATTTTTTACTTTTACTCACACGTAAAGGTGGCGCCTTCTTTTTTCCACCGCCTTTGGAAGAATCGCAATCGAGTTGCTCTTTGGAATTTACATTCTCCACAGACTTACAGCAGTTATTCGGTTTGTCAAGCTTTTCAGTCTTGTTATTACCAAGTCGCTCAACAGTCTTGTGAATGCCGCACTTTGGACTGCTTACACTTGACATTTTGATCTTTCCATTAGACTTCTTCTCCTTGCTGGTAGGATCACGAGAGTATATATGATGTGATTCGACAGATGTATCTTCTGAGGAACTGTGCCGTTTTGTGGCTGTTTCCCGGGTTTCTGCTGTTTGTCCTACCGCAAAGATCGTCGTGAAGAACTCGGGCGAAATATCTCCATCACAGGGGAGTAACTCAACGTCCCCTGCGAAAGGCGATTGCTATAGTAACTTTTCAGTAGGGGAGCTGGTCGAGATGGAGCTGATGGTGTTAGAATTGTTCGAAATTGAGTGACCTTGGCTATTATTAACTGTACTCGGCGTATGCCCGCCTCCCTGCCCCCCCTGACTTTGGGAGAGGCTTAGTCGCCGTCAGTTCACCAGCTCCACAGTCACAAACTGCTTGAGTCGCTCTAAGTACTGAGTATATAATTCCACATCATTGTGGCCAGCACCCTATAAAAATTCAATTACCCATTAAAGTTTATAATAAATTGTTAATCAATCAATATGACAAATAATCTCTCATTCTTCATTTTGAAACATATAGAAAAATATTGTATATGTTTCTATATAATATAAATGTGTTGTTTTAAATTCATATTATATGTAACGTAATAATATTCGACTTGAAAATTATTTATTTGATAGTATTTCCTTGGCCTAATTCATTATTTTTAATGATGATAGTTTCCTATAACTTATAAAATTGTAAACCTTGAATTATCTGCTTGCTTCCGTGAATAGTGATAAAAATTATTTTGTGTTCTATTGGTAACTGTATGATTTGATTATACAAATACATTTATAACGTTAAGAATTTAATATAATTACATTAATACATAATTTTATAAATATTTCCTAAAATTAAAACTATGAGTAGTAAGACTATTATCATAAATAAGATGTTTATTTATTTATTTATATTTATAGTTATTAATACACATAATACAATAATAAATAAAACTGAAAGAACATTTATATATTATTCTTTGGAGACATAATGAAAGTCATGCAGAACTAAACCAATATATGCAAATATATTGCAAATATAGTATAGCATTTCCATGTTTTTCTATTTAACGATGACATTAAAATAATAGATCGAAAATTTTTATCGTGAAATAGCCAAATTTATCCCAAACATCCTATATCAAAGTACTTTAATAGCAAGTTACCTTAAAACATGTTTCTATGTTGTTATAATCTACATAAAATGATATTTCATGCATGAAATGTGTTAAATATTCACATCTTTATGTATCAAACAAATAATAATTTTAATTAACTGAGATTTTAGTAATGACAATTTTGTACATGAATGTATGTCCTATTATAATTATTCCATAGTAACTCAAAGTGTTAAATAAAAATTTTATAAAATATTGAATAACCTAGAAATTATTTTAAAATAATACAGTTATGATGTTTCAGAATTCATGCGTAAAAAATTTCAAAATTAAAATTATATCAACAAAGTTATCGATATTTAATAAATTATATTTTACATAACCAGTAAACACTATAGTACAAAAAATTTCTTTCTGTAAGCAAATTATAATGATATGATCAATGATAGCCATCTCTTGTATAAGAAAGTCATATTTTGGAAGTAATTTCTGTTAAAGGTTTTCGCTCAAAAACCTTAAACTTCAAAGTTATAATAAGAAAATAATTTTGCTATTTTTTATTTATTAGATTTTACCAATACCTAAAATTATTCAACCTACTAACATTAAATAACTGACTATATCTAAATAAAAATTTGTTAGTCAACTTTGTATTTTTATAATGTATACATATTATTTTTATGTATTATTATATATTAATTTATATAAATGTAATTTTTTATGAAAGTATATATATATATATATATATATATAACGAAAATAATATTATGAAAGTAATATTATGTTAAGATATAACAATGTTTGATTTGTTTCACATGGCCCAATTAATAGAAATCAATATCGTATCAAACAATAGCTTCTCAGTTTGAAGTTCTTCGTTTATTTTATCCTGTATTCGATGATATTTCCATTAATTAAATATTATAGAAATTAGTTTTATAATAATATTTGTCTTTAAATATTATTATAACTTATTAATAAAAAAAGAGAAAATAAAGACAATAGTAAGTACAATTC
>JABFQC010007410.1:0-10085 GCA_022817085.1 Psilanteris sp. ZL-2020
GTAACAGATATGCTTTATAACCGCAATATCCTCACATTAGAGTTTCTTTTTTATATTTTTATAGTATAATTCACAAAAGTATCATTTTTGCCTATACTTTCTTATTGCAATTTTTATATCACACAATATGACATATTCATTTCAAATAATGTAAATAAATATTCGTTACATATAATAAGTTTTATAAAGTGTTAATATAATAACTTGTATATGCAAAATATTAATTTTAATAAATAACTATTATTTACAAATTTTACTACCAAATTCTGCCAAAAATTTTAGTAATAAAATTGAATTATATTCAGATAAAATAGATTAATTATTGTTATTATCCATAATAATACAACTAACCAAAATACTGATTTTCCATATTTTATCACCAGTTCACGTTGCTCGTAAAAATGTCACAACAAATCAAAAAATTAATTAAGATTTTGCACTTTCCGAAAGTTAACATTTCCAGGTTTTTATTAGCTAGCTTTTAATGAGCTAGTATACTTATATATAAATCTATAAAATTGTTATAACCATGATTTATAATATTTATAATTTCAATATTCAAAACATTGCAAAAATTTGAAATAATATGCTATACAAATTTCATTCTAATAGTTTTTTTATTTAACCCTATCTTTCAATGACCTCTGAACACATTTTTGCCTGTTTTAAAAAAGTAGTATTATATAGTATATAAAGTAGTCGTGAGAAATTTATACTATATACAATATAATTATATACAGCACGATCAAATTAAAAATGTGCTATATATTAAAGTACACAATATTCTTAACGTCCCCAATGAAAACTGACAGCAAACAGCTGCTCTATATATACAACCTATAATGGTACCAGAGTTGATTAGGTTCGGATACTGGACCATTATCGAAATAATTACACCAACATAGAAGTATGATTCGGATATACAAACTGACTGGCTCGATACTGGCAAAATGACAGAAAAATTCTGATCCAAAGTTGACTTACAAAATAATTAGTAGTTAGACGTAAACGAATTTCTTCTGACAGCAAAACTATATACTCTCTCATATACTCAAATAATATTATATACTATCATTTACTCTCTCACACACACATACTAATATATCATTGAAAATATAATATAAATAATAATTGACAGTTTTTAAAAAACGGTACCAAATCATCTAATGATCATCGCCAACGTTGCTTAACCTACTCACCATGCATTATTTTATAATACTAATAAATAATAATATTAAATTTAATAATATAATAACAAATTAGGTCGATATCTGCAAATGGTTTATTTAATGTATCTGACGATGATTGGGTAAACAATTGTGTAAATGATGGGCAGATTGTTTATCGATGATAAGATCTTATAAGATGTTCATCAATGAACCAAGAAGAATACGAATCATCCGCAGTCATTAATTGGCCATTCTTGTGTCGTTAGTTCTATTTGAACATAGAATACTAAGCCAATAATAGCCCTTTATCAACAGACAAACCAAAATTATGTTAATTTTATCGTTGATGTACTAACTCGGACCGATGTAGACTATACAAATCTTGGCTTATATTAGTTTAACAAACAGCGCTTACTGTCAACCAATCAACCATAGCAATTTCCTCTTGGAGTATTATTTACTTATTCTGAATAACTACTATTAATGAAATTATCTTATTTTACTTTTATAGATATACATTGCTTAGTACACAAAATTGCTTATTATAATACAAACAATGTATTTAATACAAATAATGTACATAATTAAACATCATATCATAACTTAAATATTACAACAATATGTTATCGTACATATAATATGGTTTAAATCTTATCCATAATTGAAATATTATATTTTTGCATATAAAATGCTCATCAGCGCACGTTACGTTATTACCGTTATCAAATTAAAATAATTAAAATTATATAAAAAATGTTATTCACTTTTTCTCTATACTTCTAATTTTATGCAATAACCTATTAGCTTCTTGAAATAAGATAATACATAATTTATTTTATTACAAGATAAATCATTATTGAATTTTAACTTGAAAGAAACTTAAATTAACATATTACTTCAATTACTTTTTGAACTCAAAGTAATTAATTTTCAATATATATATAGATATAAGTATGAAATGCTATAACTTAAAAGCTTTCAAGCGAATACAAATGTGTCAGTTTTTTGCAATCCTTTCTATCTCCATTGGGATATAGCCAAACTCAAATTCAACTTACTTATGTTGCTGTTTTTGAGTAATAGACACATTAAACTAATTTAGAACCAGAACATAAGGCACTCTGCAAACTGCAATTCATAATAGCAAATATTCTTAATTTATCTTTTATTCAAAATTTGTATAATCTATACTTCACCTAATTGAAATTATCTTATTGTAAGACTGGAAAAAGCTAATAATTTAATTTAACAAATGTTACATGTATTCTATAGTGTAATTTATTGTATATAGTTTTATAATATAACATAAAAAACACTGATCAGAGAAACTTACTTTTGATAAGGAGTTATTAAATTATCTGTGCAATCATCCAGAATATAATCGACTTAAAACAGTAACTAATTTTAGTATAGAAAATTATTTTCAGTTGAGTAAAGAAAGGTGTAATAAAACCATTATATATTATGCTGATATACTATACATTATATAATATACTACACTGAAAAATATAAATAGTAAAAATTACTATACAACTATAAAGAATACTATATGATAATTTTACTACATTATATAGTAATTTTTTCCAGATTATTTTACCTTGTGTAATGATATCTGTGTAATGATAATCTTATAGACGATATGCTTATAAACTTAAAATATAGTTAACTAACACTTAAATAGTTTGCTGCATTAATAAATGTTTCAAAACTTAAAATTAAAAACCAGAACAATAATTAAAAGCAAGATGCCCATAAGAAGGTAACTTTCTTGATAAAAATAACACAGTGTCCGCAAATGTATAGCAAAGAAAATTCAAACTCGTTGAAAGATTCCAATTTGAACACGCAGATAATATATACAAGTTTTACGAATAAGTTTTCTTCAAATATATTTTAGCTATCAAGGTAGTTTTTAATTTAAAAAATTATCGAATATTTTGTAACACTAAATAATCTTATCAAAAAAATTTTCTTTGAAAAAACTTTAATTTTATAAAAAGTTGGTTTTAAACAACAAACATATCCTTTAGTTTACTGTAAATGAATATACACAATATAGAACGACATTGTTCAATAATAATTGAAATCATTGAGAAAAAAAAAATAAATTAAAAAATATTCATTTAACATTTTAAAATTTTATTTCCTTGTATATATAATGAAAAAAACATTGATAATTTTTAAAAGAATTGTACTAGACTCAATGAATAAATATCAATAATTGTATTACTTTTAAACGAAAGAATAAATTGCATTTACTTAAGCAATATTTAAAAAGATAGCTTCAATTATTGTAGATTAAAATCAATAGAAAACAATCTATTTTTATATATGCTTTTAACGGTGGTACTGTTTTTATTTTTCTATAAAACAATATATATAATTTTATTACATTGAGCATATCCATATGTATTTTAATAATTATTTAATTTATTTGTTAAATATTTTTTTAATTAAATATATATATATATATATATATATATATGAATAGAGTATTTTAATAACTCTATATTTATTATTCACGCGATTTATATAAAGTACTACATAATCAAAAGTTCTATTTTGTAAAATTAAGAGATTATATTTCTATATATAAAAGAAAAAAATTCACATAAAATTGATTGCACTTTTGCTTTGTCTACAGTTACTGAACTGAACGGTAATTTTTATGTGATTTCTTTTCTGCGGTAACATTTGATTGCAACTTGTTCTTAAATATTTGCAATTTAACTTTTAAGGCTCATTCGCCTAATAAGCTTTTTACGTGCTCTGCATCATAATGGAAAATTTAATTAACTTAATAAAGAATCAAACTGATTAAACTAAGTGAAAAAAAAGATTCAAAAGTACTGTCATTTTACAATTCTCGAAATGGGTTTTATTGCATAATAAATGTCATCTACTAAACTAATTAGCAAACAACTTTTCAAACGTTGTTAAGAAAATACTTTCTATACATTTATTAATTTACTTACTGTAAATAACGTTTATTTAGGTTTTAAAATTATAAATAAATAAATAAGAGTTAAAGAACATGAATAACGATTTGCTTATATAAAAATATAAACTAATTCGTATAATAACATATTTTATGGCCAAAACTGTTTTTTAATATGGAGAAGTAATTGTTTATAAAGTATTAAAATTAATATTCAATGAACTAATAATAACGCAATGTAAAATTGAAAAGTGCCGGTCTTATTGAAATTGACAAAACTCATGATTTGATCGAAAGTTAATTTAGTTCAGGCATGACAGAATGGCTGTTATAGCTGTATATATACGTTACACTGATTTCGATCAGACTGATTTCCCTTAATAGTGTATACAGAATGTTGAAATCAATAATCACAATCAAACAACACGTTTTATTTAGGAATATAATTTTAATAGTTGACGACATCTGAGCGCAAAAAATGTGGAATATAGGACATTTAGTTTCAGATGTATTGTAAAATGTAAAAGAATGCTTCTAGTATCTGACTTATCATTATTTTTTTCACAAAAAGTGTTTTGTTTTAGTCTGTATGTTAAAACAATACCATTCGATACCAATGTAAGACTAAAATGTTAATATTAATATTAAGTACAATAGTAATATTCCATAAAATCATTAAATTTAATACGATATATCTTAAAATGCATTTTATTCTACTTATTTTCAAATAAGAATATTTACTTAATTCTATACAATTTTCAATTGACTACTATTTAATACTTTCAAAATATATCCAGGTTTGGGTACATTAGTAAATTAACAATAATTACTGTATCAATTACCAATTATTCTATGTTAGCTTAAATTATATATATATATTTTCATTTCTGATTCAAAGGAAAATTAGTAGAAAATTTTAACTTAAAATAAAAAAGCATTAGATATATAATATTTTACATAAGTTTTTCAAATGATTAATTAAATATTGTGTAATATGGTTTATTTATTTAAAATTCAAGTTGAAAAAAGAAATATATTTATAGTATACATTGTGATTATATATGTAACAATTTGGTGCATAAGAACATAAGAACTAAGTTGACGTGAAACAAAAGACGTCAATAAACTATTTCGAATCTCCTCAGTTGTAAGTACGTTTTACTGTATGCAATTCAATGCTTTCAATAATAATAGGGATTCCTAATGCAAATATATATTTTTTTACTAAACATAATTGTATTAAAGTAAACTATAAATCTTCGATACTCAATTTTATCCACGTTGAATAATAACAATATTTTGATTTATTCCATAATAAAATCATGATACCACATTGTTATTATTTGACCATTGCGAACTAGGATATCCCCTTGTGTAACGTGCCGGAAATTCTAAAGTAGTAGCAGTTTATGCATTTATACTATACGTTCTACCTCGATTTTCTCCTAAATTGAACATTTGTCGAGTGATATTGTTTGATTTAGATGATAAGATATTTTCAGTAATATAAATATATTTCACGTTTTATAAATATCTTATGTCGTATAATAATAACATAACTTAAATATAATAAATGTAACGAATGTAACGAATGCGGATTGAAGTACAAAAATAAATTAAAATATCTTATGTTGGAATTAAGATGAGTATAGTTTTGCACTTTTAAATCTTCGTTTTAAATAATATAAAACAAATATACAATATTACACTATAATTTAATTATAATTTAATTATAAAAGGAAATTAAAAACTATTTTAACTGTTTAATAATATAAAAATTTATTAACTTCTCATAATTTGACTTTTAAATAATACACTATAATTATTATACTTTTTAGTAACATAAATTGAATTTAAGTAAACGATATAAATATTATAATATTAAAGCACTTTACAGGTCCATCAAAATCGTGTAATGAGAAATATAACATTTTTATTTTTACAAGTACCATAAAACAAAGTACGTTTCTAAAATTTAATGTAAGAATATAGTACAATAATCTTTTTCTAATATAAAATATTTTTAAAAGATTAATACAAGTTTACTTATATCGCTTTCCAAAAAATGTTAATCAACATTTATAATTAATATGACATTTCTTTAAAAATTCGATCATTTTAATATTTATATGAAAAATAATGACCATTAATCTAAAGGACTTTATTCCAATGAATCAAAATAAATTAATCATGCGACGTTTTAAAATAAATTTGTTTTAAAGACGTGTCTTTCAAAGACGCTAACTCCATAACAATAGCATCGACATCATTTTAAATCCTCGTTTTCTCTTTCCTTCACTTCCTCTTTTCACTTGCTTCCTATATTTTTTAGTGCTTATTACAAACTCCGTACAAAACGCGCCCACTGAATTGCTCTAGTGGCAGAACTCCGCTATATGTGTGCAGATTTGAATTATTCTAAAATAAACTGCAAAGAATAAAGTTATAAAATTTCAGTTTGCACAGATTTGTGAACTTAATTTAAAAGTCTATATAAAAAGAGCAAACTTTAATTAAACTTGTACATAAGGTGTCGGAAATTACGATTCGATTATCGAAAGTTTTATATAACGCTACAAAACTATAATGTTCCCAAATGACTTTGTAAGACTACAGTTAAGTTAAATATAGAATTGGAAAATGTTTATTTCAGAATTGAGTATTTATAAAATACACGAAGACGTGATATTATCAATTAAGGTTTATTAAATTGATTACATTTTCTTAAATTAACGTCCATAAGAATTATAATTAATATTCCATCCCCTGGCTATGTCAAAATCTGAAAAAAAAAATTGAATATATAATAATAATTTATGTGATTAATTATAAAGTAATATAAAATGTTGTAATACGATAAATATAACATTTTTATTCATTGTATACGTTTTGCGAAAATTCAAAGTTACATTCTGCAACTAGATCAGCTCTGTAATATTGCACACAAATCCCGTTGAACTATTTTCTCAGCTCATTTAGCTTGACTTTCTTCCGCGCTCGTCCTCTAAACCCTTGACGCTATTCATTTGTATGATATATTTATTCTTTCTTTAACGCACCTGTATTCTATATAGCATTCTGCTTTTCATACCTCACCTCGTCTTACTTCACCTGATATTTTAACACCTACTCTTTTAAAATTATTAAACATCTTTTATCAAGACTATGCTACTATTTAAACTTTTATTTTCCTTTATTTCCCTCCGAGATGAAACGTATAAAGAAAAAGACAATATTTATGCATCATTTGTATTAAACGCGATATGAGATAATGATTTGTATATAATTTTAATTTAGCAAAGTTTAAGAAAGTAGGTAACGAACAAATTGTTAAAATACTGACTACAATTTGTTACAACTTAATAACACTAATATTTATTGAAAAAAAAAAATTAAATGCAAATTGAAATTTGCATTTAGAAACTAACCCCGAAACATTAGAATTGTGGTCTTGCGATTGCTAGATAGCAAGCTATCTGAACAGCATCATATTAAACTAAATTTTAAAGTAGTATTGAAGGCAATATCCACTTTCAGACTCCGCAACGGCTTGTAAACCAAGAATTATCAGACATAACTCGTCGCAGAATACGAGAAACGAGATAAGTAAGTCATTCGCCAGTCAAAATATGGACAAACAGACAGAAGAATACGTACGTCGATAAACAGGAAGGTTTGCTTTAAGGCTGTGACTGATTAATGGTGAAACCTCTAAAGTGCTTTAAAACTTATACTAAAACTTTAAATTTTTCTTTCCCAAAACCATTATTTGTAACTGAGCAGTAATTTTTCTTCGAACCTATTGAACTTATCGAAAACTAAACGATATGTAATTCAGTTACTTGTTTTGGTAAGAAATTGAAAAATTATCTGTTTAAAATAAGAACGGGTTTTTTTATAAATTTTAAATATATTCTTAATTTTTATATTTATTTCAAATGACAGATTCCAAACAAAATCTTTTCTTAGTGTGCAACTCTAAATGGAACACATTATATGTATAATTTTATAACAACGTAGATTAATAACAAAAATTTACAATATTCATAATAAAATACAAAATGTTTTATATAATGTATAATTAAATTAATTTATAAATTCAATAAAGTTGCACAGACATTTATCATGCAGAAAAAATTCATCTAAAATTATTTCACATATACGTTAAATACAATGGGATGTTCTGATATTCTGATATCTAAAAACTTCGCTGCAATACATTATCACAGCATACAATTTATTTACTTCCATATAATATAAATACTCATTTCGAATCAATATTATTGTATATACAAAAATAAAATACGACTATTTTTCATTGTGTCAGATAAAAACCATAATTTTTATTAATTTGTCGTTGAACAGTTCAAAGTGATTTGTTTATTATACAATAATTTCTTCTTTTAGCATCAACACTCAACATTAATAAATAGGATCTATATTTTGTAAGCTATGAATAATGTTGCTTCAAAATTGAATACAGTTTTTAGAAATTGTCCGTACATAATGACTGATGGTGCCGCGCAGCAAAACCCTCAAAATACATGTTTCGGTAGCCATAACTTTTGCCAACGATTTACAAAAACATATATCTAATTATTCATTATTTTAAAATGGATATAAATAAATTTCGATAAGGGTCAAAAAAGTTTTGCATATATATATATTTATATACATATATAAAATAAATGTATAAAGTTCAATTTTTTATGCATTCGTACTGCAACAATCGTTTAATTTATTGCGTTAGTAAAAATAATTTGAAATGTTTAACTTTTAGTTTAGTTATTTTTTATGAAAAAATGTTTCTATTATATTATACGAAACGTGAATGAATTATCAAAATTAGGGAAATCTTCATGGAAATTGTCAAACTTTCATTTACTGTAAGTAAAACTGTTCTTTAACTGACATGCAAAATAAGCATTGCCAAATAAATTTTGATTTATTAATTGATTACCATAAAAATGAATAAGTAATAAACAGATAATATATAGTACAATATTATTTGATAAGATTTGATAAGAAATTAATTTAAAGGACCAAATAAATTCATAATATATGTAATGAATAAAATTAACGTTGTTTGGTAACATATATATTTTGTAAAGAATTGATTCATTCACTGATTTAACTTTGTTATCAAATAAACTAAATTTTAAATTGCAAGATAAAAAATAAAGTGCAATTGCGTGTTACATGCATATTAATGAATTCGAACATCCCAAAGCACTGTGCATTTGACAATTTTTTTAACAAAAAATCTAAATAATTTTAAACTGTATGCCAAACTTGAATCAACAAATACATTTTTAAACTATTCTTCATTTACGATAATTTTCATAGAAATTAATTTCAAAAGTCAAATGATGAAATGCATATTAAAATTGTTAATTCCAAAACAAACATAAAACGAAACGATTTCACGTATTGTTTCATCAAAAAAATGCAACTTCATGAACAGATTCATATATTAAAAGAATAATTTGGAAATAGCATAACAAAATGTTAAAGTAAATTATTTTTTACAATATTAATTTAACCAAAATTGTTTACATAGTTTATTGATTTATTTGTATGCACTTACAAATTCTAATTTAATAATTGCTATTTATTTTCTTATAGTTTTATAAGTTCCAAATTAATGTGTATTATTTTTGCAACTTCTTAGGTATCATTGTTATATATTTTTTGTACCTTCTGGTGCTATCATGGTAAATTTAAATTAAATTTGCTATATAACTGAAGTCATATAAATATATTCTTTTAATGAAAATGTAAAACCATTCTTTTGAGACTATTTATTATTTACGATTACCTTTTCCTCTAACTTCCCACTCAGCTTAATTTCATTTTAATTCTTACACACGCAGTGAATTGATTATTTTATAAGCATTCGTTTTTACAAATGAAATAATAAATGAAAATTCAGTTTAAAAAATCGTATATCTCATAAAACTTAGTACAATACGTTATAC
>JABFQC010007411.1:0-10084 GCA_022817085.1 Psilanteris sp. ZL-2020
AACTGAAAGGGTGTGCTGTAAGTAATACTCTTACTTGTTGCATATGGTGTCTGGATATTTGATACCGCTTGTAACTCAATATTCAATCATTAAAATTGCAGTTCGTGAAACTTATTTCAGTATCATGATATTCTAATTTCAGCGACTTTAATTATTACATGGATACGTCATTTTTGATTAATTTGAATAGAGTTTACTTTGATCCAAAATGTGATATTTTCATACGACAATAACATTGACAACTCTAATTATTGTATTGCTTAGTGATTAGTTAAAATTACTATTAAAATAAAAACAAATGTGAAAAAAAAGTTTCACACAATATTAAATAAAAAATTAAATAATATAAATAATATAAAAATACATTTTTTTATTTTTCTTACTTTTATTTTTATTATTCTCTATTTTTATGTATCGTCTTAGAAAATTAAATTCTAACTTATACAAATTTCATTTCCAAAATGTTTGAAAACATTTGTATTTACAAATTTGACATATATCAGTCGTAATCAATATATAGTATATCTTGAGTCTGAAATCAAATAAGAATACGTAATTGTTATTCAAATTAGTTTCAATTCTACCCTACCAACCACATTGAAATAGGTACAAAGCATTATAATAAAAATTATAAATAACGAAAATAGAGTGAACAAAGTGTGAGAAGGGTTTATTGTAAATTTTGTTGAAGAGCGTTGCGGGTATTTCTGTGATTTGCATTCGTTTGATACGGGTAATAACTTGATGTTTCTTTAAAAAAGGGCAACGTTTTATAAGCCTCGTGAGATACGATTCAAATAATAATTTCGATCATTACATTATCTGTTATTCTCACGAACTTATTCAATTAGAGAAATTAGAGAAAATGAAATCTATATATGATGTGAATTAATTATATGCATCGAGAGTAAGATTTATTTGTAATACACCATAAGTCTAAATTTACCAGAGGTAAACATTATTTGTATATTTTAATGTCAAATTATAGAAATGTATTATTCGATAATATATTAAATGTACTTTTCTAATAATAATTAAAACCAATTTTGCATCGGATTAATCATAGATATTATAAATTATAATTATTATATGTACACAAATATATCAACGACTTAATCATTTGTTTAATTATAACAAAAAATGACTGTAGTATTCTGATGCATACACATATTTTAGTTTAAAATAATTGTTGTTAAAAATAATTCATTCTTCATTATTTCACTCATTAGGTTTAGTTCTTTGATGAATCCACACTCTTCATGATTCATACATTTTTATTAAAAACAAAACTCGCGTTGTGTTTAATACCGTATTTATTATTACTTTTTGAAAAGGCGTCGTTTGATTTATATATATATATTTCTTTTTGTTTCGTGTAAAAACACGACACTAAGGGAAATTGTTCGTGGTTCGTATATTTGATACATGAGAAAACGCGGTTTATACGTATTTTGAATACGTAGACTGCTTAAAACTGCAGTCTCGTGTATAATACACAGCACAGTGATTCGCACAGCATTCGGGTTTGAACTTCGAATAATAGGCAGCTGTGCTTTCGTTGTCAAGAGTTGCTGATAACCTGACAGGCGGCCGCAGTCTGTTTCTACAAAACATTACCGCCGCAAGTTAAAGCCGACGACTGAATTCTATATCAGACTTCGATGACGTTCTGTCCATAATTACGTCGAACTTCACTTCAATTAGAAATTTAATATCAATGATATTAGAAACGTTGAAAATTTATAATAAATTTCAATGCAAATAATACCGGTTTAATTTAACGTTTAACTTATAAATACAATTATTACTATAGTTGTTAGTATGTATATATATAGAACATGTATATTTCTATCTGTAATTTGAAATGAAGTAGTATACTAAGGCGAAAATACTGAAAAATTTATAAAATAGGAAATTTTTAGTACATATAATCTAAAATGATATTTATTTTTATATCAATCCTACACTGAGAAAAAAAATGACGAAAAATTACTATCTATATCATTAACTCGGAATCATAAGAGAAAAATCATAATATTTACTATTTTTAAAAGTAATATATTATGATAATAGTAATAGTAAAATTAAATAGTAACTTTTCGTCATTTATTTCTCTCAGGGTACCAAAGCACCTAGTATATATGACTGTTCAATGCGGTCTTTCAAAATATATTTATTTGATCAATTGCTTCGTAGAATTTTAATTATTTATATAATTTAATTTCAGCTGAATTCAAGGTCCCTTGATATAGTTTAATAAAATTGAAACTAAGACGTCCTGCGTTCGAAATTTAAAATTCATCTAGTGTTATTGATTTATAAGATTCTAAATAAGTCTAAAAATCCAAAAATACACACGCATGTCTCTGATGTGCTAAATTTACATATTTATTATTTTAAGAGCAATCACAGCTGGAAAAATTTGACAGGTGGCGCAGTTGTTTTTTATTACAAAAATTTTAGTCATCTTTGATGTAGAGTGTGAGATAAAGTATTTTGCATTTCATGCGATGTATAAAAAAATTATACGTAGGGGCACTGTAAGTGGGGTTCGAGAGTGACGACCCTTCATACTCCAGATAGTAAAGTATATGTGACAGCAAAATATGGTTGTCTCTCTGTCGTAGAAAAATATCGTAACAACGAAATGTTACGAAACAACGAAATGAAAAGTGATTCGTGTTTTAAAACAAATGTAATTGCTCGTCAATTTGAACGAGTAATATAGTAAGGATTAAAAGCGTTAGTTGCTATATATATAAGGATAGTATAATTATAATAATAATAATAATAATTTTAAATGTGTAGTCATGCAAGACATTATAATTAATTGTCACGATATATACAGCAATCTACTTCGATTATACGTATGTCTAAATTACTGATACGACAATCAAAAACTGCAACCAAAATATATTTGCTAATTATTAAAAACGACAAGAATGTATTCAAATTTATTGTATTGATATAATTGCGACAATAGTTACCGCATATAAAGAATTTGTTCTATCTTAGTATTTGATCATAGATGATATCTTGAATCATAATAGCAAACAAATAAAATACTAAATTAAATTTAGCAAAATGAAATGTTCTCAGATATCGGTGCAAAGATTTGAATACCGTAAAGTTATTTCAATGCAAATAGAAAAATGAGATATTAACATAGTTAAGACAATATTCTGAAAGTTTCTACAAATAAGCGGAATAAAACGAGTAAAAACAAAACGACGGCGCATTAATATTGTATTAACTTTCGAATAATTTTGAAAAGAAAGGGACAAGCTTGTTTGAAAAGCTGGCTTGTTTCACGTAATAAACTTTTCAGAATTTTATTAAGGACGTGGATGCTAAAAAACATTAACCGAGGAGCAGATTAAACGACGAAATCTTTTAATTAAGATTATAAATACGGCATTAGTTTGTCTCAACATGTCGTCAATTATACTTATTAAAAGCATGTAATTAATTAAGTTTGGACGTTTAAAAAATTTCAAGCCAAGTCATTAATTTAATTAAAAGTTTTGAACGATTTTTTTGCACTCGATTATTATTGAAACGTAAAAACGGTTAATTAATTTTTTTTATATATATAAAATTATTACGGAATGAAAGGCAAATAATACCAATATATAAACTCAACACAATTGTGCGTTTACGTCGCGGAGAATTAGACGCTCGTTGGCAAGTAGTTTGGTTTTAGAAAGTCAAACATTGCATGATTACGCGCTCTTAGGTAAAAAAGCTTCAAATAAAATTATCACACAGCCACCTTGGCGCTCCGTTTATGTACTTCGTGCTTGAGTGGTCTGATAATATCAGAATTGCACTTTTACTCCGTGTCGATATAACGATTAAATGTACCTACTTCCGATTCCGTAAATAAACTTATGTCATAAATTTCACTGTTAAAAAGTTTGAAAGGAGTCTTCTAGCACGTTCTTTATCGATGAAAAACTTGTTAATGGAACACTTGGATGTGAATATTTCGTTTTAGTTGTATCATAACATTTATGCTCGATAATGTGTATACGCGATGTAGTACATCGTGGATATAATGTCAAATAATTGAAATGTAAAAAAACGTTTATATATATATATATATATAAATATAAGTCAATGATTCTTTTTAAGCAATGCGCATCGATACACGCATTAAAGAGTTATTATAGTTTTTAATTTCATTTTTGCACATATGGATTGTTATTTTGTTTGATTCAAAATATTGTTTTATATGGTTAATCTACATAGCAATGTAGGGCGCATAATATCATGTTGTTAAAATAACTTCAGCTCTCCAAAATATAAGCATGTGGAATGATAATAATACACCCGTTTAAAATAATAAGGAAAGTTATATATATGGTTTAAGTCTGACGATACTTTGCAGTATTTTTAAAGTTAAAATAAAGATTGTTTAGTTTATGTTCGTAGAAAATTGTATAAATTATTATTAATTTCTTGATAAGATGAAAGGTTAATTAAAATAGACATTATTGGTTGATATATTACGGTAAACGTGGAATTATGAAAATAATATTGTTAGCTGGTATTGTTTTGTTCAAGTTAATGAAATATTTCTTTTTAATAGTCAAAAACTAATATTAAATTCATTCTGTCTGAGGATATGATGAAAACTTATTAAAACAATTAAAAACATACGAAGCACTTCATGTGAAATATGAAATGATATAATAATTTATAGGTAATTTGAATACGAAATATGTTTGTCTAAATTGGTTAATATTGTAAAATTTAATGATACTTATAATAAAAACATTTATTTATTTTTTCGTCACATTAAATAAAAAGGTATAAATTAAAAGTAATAAATTATTTTTTATTATTTATTGATTCTTAAGAAACGTTTTAATACGTTAAGTTTGCTATATTATTCACGTTTATTTATTTAATTTAGTGTAATAAATTACTAATCGGGTACTGTCGGGATTATTTTAAGAAATGTTATATCATTTTTTTCTACATTTTACGTTTGTATATAGTTTAAAAGTTCTTCAATGAATTTTGTTTTTGATTTAAAATTTTAATTGTTATAATACCTAAAGACGTAGGTACTGTAAGTTATTAAAAGTTGTTTTAATGTGGAATTTGAATAATAATATTTTTCATAAATTCAATTGTTTATTCAAAAGGAAAATATTAATTAAAATTAAATTCTTATTATCTAATTTTTAAGAGAATTTTTATTTTACTGATAGAATAAATTAAAACAAAGTTAAATTTCTATTGTACGTAATGCTCCTTATTATAGTTTACGAGCTTTGTGTTTTATCCTATTTCGTAAAATTGAAGAAACGACGCACATTTTCGTTTTAAACAGTTTGTTATGTTTTAAATAAAATGTTACGCCAAGAACTAATTCATAAATGACTATAAACTTTATCAAGTCATACTAACATTTACATTATCTTAATAATTAATAAAACTTTTCATGATCCTCTTCTGTGATTATAGATTTATTATAAAGAAATTAGTATTATAGGAAAATCTTATAAAATTGGTAACAATTACATATTGCTGTCTATATTATTAAATACATTTATTACAATTAATGTAACAAAATTATATAAATTAATTGTGACTTGCCAGACTAACATATTTTACATATATTTGTCCAAAAAATTACCCATTCAAAACTTTACCATACTACAACAGCTGAGATTCGAACCGGCGTCTTTGAAGTTAAAAAAAAAACTGAACTATTTTACTACATTTATATTTGATCAATTTATAACCATATCGTAATAATAATAGACAACATGTTAAAAAATGCGAAACAAAGCAACAATTGTAATATCAACAACAGTCTAATTATATTTCTTTTCATATTATCATTTTCTTGATATTAAATATGAATTATAATATATATTAATTAAGTACTATTATATTTCATGTTCAGTGCTATTAAATATACAAAAA
The DNA here is from genome assembly GCA_022817085.1 of Psilanteris sp. ZL-2020. Lineage (NCBI taxonomy): Eukaryota > Metazoa > Arthropoda > Insecta > Hymenoptera > Scelionidae > Psilanteris > Psilanteris sp. ZL-2020. The sequence continues at coordinate 5,941 of JABFQC010007411.1, forward strand.
CTCTAATTTGTCGTAGCAGGAATAACTATTTACCTTAAGGTATTAAATGTTACAAGATTTAAAATTTTTGAATCTGGACCTTAGCCATATTTCAGAGCCATGTAGTTCAACGGATTACTGCCATATTTTTGACAGATTATCATTCATATTATTGCCATTCTAATTTATTCCAAACCGGCGGGACATATTTATCAATTTAACTATATATATATATCTATATATTTTTCAGCCTTAAGAGTTGTTTAACTGCACGCATTTTTAATATAAAAATCAATTTGCGTCAATTGATCGAAATATACATAGGTCAATCGCAAAATAAATGGGGGAATGCATTACACAGACTGGAAGAGCGCTCCCGACCCCCTTCGGCAGAGAGAACTTAAGTGCACACGCTTAATACATCGTTTACTTAGATTCTGACAGAGCACTTCCCGCGGCTTATCAAGCGTCTCGTGGCAAACAAAGTGCGTGGTTCTATTACGGGGGTGCGGTTTCGCTGAATATAAGTACAAGCGAATGACTCGTACAAGGGATGCAAATGAAAATTAAAGCGTAATCGAAGGGAATAGAAACAGCCCGAAAGTTCCCAACAAACGCAACTAATAGATTTAATTCGATTGCCTTGCATTATTTATAACGCAAAATATTTGTATCCGTCGGATTAAGAATTCAATTTTTCGGCATTACGTGTCGTAAAGTTTGCACAATCATTGCGGCTCATTTCCGTCAAAATGAATAATGAAACACTCCGCGCGTAATATCGCGGAATTCTTCAGCACGTGAAAACTTTCGCAACTCTCGCCAAAAGTTTCGACAATGCGCCATTTTTCATCGAGTGAAGTACGAATTAGATCCATCATATCAGAAATAAAAAAGGACACGAAGCAGTCAAAAAGACGCTCGGCCGTTAATTCGTATAAATAAATATCAAACAAAGTTCGATGACGTGGACAAAGTGAATGTAGCAAGCATCGGATTGAAGCGAGCGATATTAGTTTCGTCAATGAATGGCGCGAATTTGCCAAGGCTTTGAGTTTCTTTCAACTAGTTTGTAAAACGCGCTTTACAAAGCCAAAGCTTTGCCGAGACGAAAGCTTCAATTCCTGAATTATCAAAGCATAAAAATGTATTATACGAATTAAACTATTCGTGAAATTTAATACGAAGCGCTTACCAGTTGTAAGCTTATAAGTTTATTGATATACCAAAAAGTACTCGGTAATTAACGTATCGAATCGCGGCAATAACATTTGAAGCGCGAGTTCGTTGAATGCAAAAATTTGATCTTCAAGAAATAAATCCCGAAAAAACGTACTGATCGGTGATTGATTGAATGAATTATATTTCGAATTCGAAAAAGTTAATTATTTTTAAGTCGTTGGGTAATTGTTGTCGGAAACCAGCTTTAAATATACGTAAAAGAAGAAATAAATGTTTGCTAACAGATCGAAATATTAATAAAAGTTACGAGCGACTAGAATATATAGCCGTGGAAACCTAATGAAGAAAAATAAATACGCGTAGCTAAACTATAAAGTTCAAAGGATCATACTTTTCGCGCTTTTTCATAGTATTTTTCACAAATTGTAACGTGTGGGAAAAATATATTACAGTCAGTGATATATAGAACAACTCGGACCACATGCTGCCCTATCTTCGAAGTCGAGCAATGTTCTCGCAAGGATCTCTCATGTATGAGATTACTTAGTACTTATATGTACGTGTAGTTATAATATACTTGCCCCTATGCCAGAGCTTCAACTGATCCTAATGGCCGCAATTTTTATACACGATTGTCAAACCCATACTTTTGCGTTCCCGTTGTAACTATACACGTTACTTATTGCATTAATATATAATGATTTTGTTTTGACATTTTCAACGTGAAATTTTTCATTTCATTCTTTCAGACAAATTGCATGTTTGAGTACTTTCATTGCATTTAAATGGAATAGATTTTTCATACGACACGTAATTATTTATAGAACATTTTATTTGCAATGTTTAGAATAATGCATAATTATTCTTTATCCAGTAAAACATAATTAAAATGTTATGAACGAACATTACATTTTTCGTACAATTAAATTAAACAACGTATTTTCACTGTCACTTTTCCTTGGTTCAAACAACACATTTTTTTATGTATATTTTTTATAATCTGCTTTGGTTATCTGCTTTTTACCCTTATACCCTTATCTGTAATAAAATCGACTATTTCAGAAATGAATTTTTGTATTATCGAGGAAAGTCAAAAACAGATGACGAAAAATTCGTTTAATCAAATTCGTAAGTAGAATTAAAATTATATAAATAAATGGATTCATTTCTTTGAACTTGAGAAATATTGAAAAAATTGATAAGAAAATTGATGACTCGGTAATTATGTCTCGCATTGTGATAATATTAATTTACTGTAAAACGTATAATCTAACGTTTTTATCACGTGTATATAAAGGTACGATTTTAATATTGGAGTACATAAAAATAGAAACTCGGTATCTCGGAACGAGTTTTTTTGTGCAACTATGACGGCGGAAAGGTTCGTTTTATCAAACATTTCATCATCATTACATACGACAGAGGTTTTTCTTCCTAAAGGAACAAGGATGGATATCCGAAGACCATTTTAACTTTATATGTTTAATAGAAAAAGACAAACGCTACAATTTTGTAAACCCGTTGTTTAAACCTTTTAAAACCGATGAATTGAAGCGAAGTTTACATATAATTAAAAAAAAACCCTACAGGAGCGAAAAAATTGTGCCTCGAAAGGAAATAATGTTAAACAAAAACGAGTTTCAATGCACGAAGGAACAAGAATATGTTCCTTCGTATATCTCCTGTTTTCTTTTTTTTTATTTTTAATAAAAGCACAAGGGTTGCTCGTTAAGATGATTCGAACAAATGCGTACCTACTTCCCCTATCTGTTGATGTATACTCGAATACGTGTACGTATATATATCGACGCGCGTGTGTGTGAATACACGGGGGGTCTTCTAACAAGTCGATTCCCCGCTCGCACGTGACCTTATGTTTCATTGCGACCGCAGGAATGAGAAAAATGCCGGCGTCTACATTCGGACGCGCTGACTCCGTAGTGGTGATTTATTTTTGATCCGTCACACAATCAATGTTTGAAGGGATGCCTTCCATCGTATTTGTGCTAACAAAAAGAAACCGTCATCCGTAAATCATGATCTTTGCAGCAAATTGTTCAAAATTCACTGCGAACCATTCGTCGGCTTACCCATCGGACGGGATCCAACAGGAATATCGCTTTCTATGGGTGTGCATTTTGAATCGACGCGCTATGATTTTATAGCAGGGACTGATCCGCGCTGGGGGACAGGAAAGAGTTAATATGATGAGTTATCGGACTTTTTGATTTTACTCTATTGTTCTTCGAGTGGTCAGTGACAATAGGGAAAACCGATGGAAAATATAATGTGCTTGGTTTGTTAATGGAATGCACGTGGGTATAGTGATGCTGATAAATTAATTAATTTGTTAAAAGTGTATGATTGAAGAATTCGTTTATAATATATAGATACAAACACGTTCAGGGAGTATGGGTTTGTGATTCAGTATATATAAACTGATTAAAATTAGACGTCAGTAAATGTGGTAATATTTGATTTTGGTCAAGTGAAACATATATATAAGTATATTCATAAAATTAAATTTAGGAAATTGCTGTTTATAATAGCATTATACTAAAAATAGCAGGAAATTTAGTATGAAATACTTTTTTACAAGGAAAAACAGTAATTTTTAGATTTTTATATAAGGTCTCCAAATTAATGTGTTAAACAGAAATTTTCTAAATTTAATTTTTCTGAGTGTCAATATATATATTAATTTATTTCTTATAATATATAAGTGTTATATATTACACTGACTAAATTGATTTAGTCAATTTTTGACTAATTTAGTCACCAAAAGTATTAATATACGAACAAGCAATCTGATTGCCATACGTTGACAATTTAAGGTTAAAGGTTGACAACATTGTTGACAGATTTTGACTATTACCCGAGTCGAAATTTAACACTATTTTGACCCTAAAAATTTAGCTTCAAAATTGTTACATGTAAATGGTAATGTAGCCTCTAATTTCATCCTCGAACCGTCTAAAATTTC
>JABFQC010007412.1:0-10084 GCA_022817085.1 Psilanteris sp. ZL-2020
TCGTAAGATTAAATAAATTCTAAAAAAATGAGAAAATGTGCCTACACACGAAAATTAAAAGTATTAAATAAATTAACAAAAATATATTGAAATCTGCAATATCTGTCAAAATCGATTGAAGAACCACCTTAACTTTTATTTAGATACAATTTTTTAAAAAATAAAATAAAAGTGATGTTTTATTAAAAAAAATTAATACAAGAATAATAATACCTTATATTGTATGAGTCAATTTAATTTTAGAAAAAATCTTTGTGAATTTATTCTTTCTGTGTGTAGAAATAATAAAAAATAACATGAATACAGTTAACAAAATAAAGCAAAAGATATTTATTATAACTTTGTCGATACAAAAAAATTATAAAATTTTACAACAAAATTAAAGCATGTAAATACTACAAATAAATTTATAGTTTTATTTATTCGTTTTTTAAAATTTTATTGTAGTCATTCATCTACAATATGTTGTTTACACGTTTTTGCTACAGCTACAATAATTTTTTCTAAACAGGCTTTCGCTTTCGTGATTCTTGGTTTACCACCGATGTCTGTCTCCTAATAGCATTGAAATACCATTGTTTCCATTTTTTAAATATATATTTTGCAACATTTCCAAAGAAATGCCATAACCGGCCATTTTGTTTATTAAATTTGTACTTACAAATTCTTTTAGACATTCCATAGTGGAAGCAATTGATTTCTTATTTTTAAGAAGTTTTTCTTTATGGATAATCCATTTAACTTCTTTCGTTAATTTATAAATAAAGTCTTTTGTCACATTAGTATGTTGTGTTATCTTGAAAAGGACACGAACATCTCCAAGTGCATTATGAGCATCTGTATTAGGTGTTGTATAAAATTCTGCAAGACTGAACTGAGCAAAAGACAACGTCGATTTTAATCGATCCTTTAACAATTCTCTGAACACAAGCGAATCCACTAAACCTTTTACAAGACATGTAAATTTATCGAAGAGACTGTATTGACAAATTTCTCTAATTATGATTGGAAAGTCATATCTATGTCAGAAAGAAAAAAATAAAAGATATTAACAACATATATATATATATTAATAAAAAATCGAATATTAACAATTTTTCTAAATTCAAATTTAATATAAGTGATAGCACTAGGAGTACAAATTTGATTTGCGATTTACTTGTAACCATTATGGGCAACCAACAAAACATGTTCACCCTGTGACTGAATGAAGTCAATAAAGTTTTTCCATGCCACTTGAGGAGGTTTCGTATTAACAATTTGATTTTTGTAAAACATTTCACCATTTTTAACCGATAAGTTTGTAACATTGGAAGCACTTTTTGATATTCCTTTTGATGGAACTATGTATGCACTAAACTCGTTAGAACCACACTTGGCAGCTATCTAATAAATAATTTGATTAATTTCACCTTAGAACTTATGAATTGTACTTTAAATATACTATTAAATTTCATTTTTATGAAGTTTTACCTGACAAACTTCGGCTGTGAGACGACTGCAACTAGTGGCTTCCAAATCAACGTAAACAAAAACAGTGTCTATAGAAGTAGACAGAGGAACTGATACTAAAAAGTAGTTTAAACTGATTATTTGAATTTTATATATTATATAATTAGTTTTTTTTAGAAAATTATACCTGCAACGTCTTGTACTAAGTCACTAACTCCTTCCATATCACATCCTGTAGAATAAGTTACACCTTCTCTTCGTTCATCAGCAATAGTTTTCGTACATCTATCTTTCCTGGCAAATAATCTTTTTCGTTTAGCTACGATTGTTTTTAAATATTCTGCACGTTTTAGTCTCATAATTTGCTGTTTTGATCTAAATTTCTTCGTATGCCCTCCAGGAGACAGAGACAACTTATCGCTGCAGTCAATAATGTATTGTGGTCCATTGTTTTTGTGTGCAACTGAAGAAGCAATGCGACTGAACATACTCTCAGAACCTGCATAATGACGATTCTTGGTATTTTTTGAAAGGACTATGTTGTTAAATGATTCGTTCGTTTGGCTTGAAGCACAAGGAGCTAGTTTATCTGCATTTCTTGCAAATTTGGCAAATATTTCGTCTAATTTATTTTTTAAAGTTAGATCTGTGAGTGCTTCACCTCGAGGTAAACCGTTAAATTTAAAATTTGCCGGATCTGATGCATAACGAAACCAATTGCTTCCCCAATTTTGGCAATTTTCATGATGTCCATAATCATGATTTACAATGTTTATTATGACTTCTTTAACCGCTCCTGCATTTCCTTTATTTTGTTTTATGCTCATCATAAAACATTTGATCAAATACTCTCTAATAGAGTTTGAAATGGTTAATTTATATAAAGAATTTGAAAGTGATCTTTTGGTGTGAGAAAGATCTGACCATTTTTCGACTGGGTAATCAATCGCATTCCCGTCTTACAGCAGCGATAGTACTGGAATCGTCATCTCCAATTAAAACTCCTACGAAGCAGTTTTCATTTTCAAGGAGTGGATTTCTTACAATCATTTCAACTGCCATGTCTGGCTCCATAGCTTTGGCACTTCCGGTCCAATTTTTTCTACATAAATGTTTAGTTGGAGGGTTTCCCATATTACACGTTTTACAAATTTTAGATCGCGCAAACCAGCTCATAATTTTTTGGCTATGGTGACCAATTAAACTGTTATGCCCTAAAAAATAATTATAAATATGTTTACTATATTGAAAATTATGTACACTATTAAAAATAATATTTGAGACAAATATTACAAAACAATGTTTTTATTATTATTTAAAAATCAATGAAACGTATATAAAACTCAGATATAAAGGAATGATAGAATTTAATAATACCTGACAAGCTATTGTAAGTTCTACCTGATGCTCGTTTATGCCAAGCACCGTCAGTAGAGGCTTTTAAACGAGCTTTATCATTTATTGTACCAGGATTTTTTTTTCAGGTTTTGTGGAACTATCATTTTCAAAAGGAGGTTGAGAAGAATTTTCAGGAGAAGGTTGATTGGGATTATCTGAGATTGTTTTACGATTACTGAAATTTACATAACATAATATAACAAACGCAAATTCCATAAAAAAAAATTACATTATGCAACTAATTTTTCAACATGCACTATTTCATAAAACATAAATTAATACTTAAAACATACTTACTATTTTCACTAACTGTGGAATATAAGTTGCGTTGGAAGAACACGATGATACAGCATCCCTATTTATATAAAAAAAATATTATTATGCAATTCAATATTCGCATTTAATTTTTGGTTCAATTAGTTACTTATTCACATTAGCTTATTAGAATTTTCATGTAGCAAAGTTAATCTTTTCTCTTCCCGTATCGATTGTAAACAACTTGCAGTTGCAACACTTTCAATAATAGGACAAACTATTTTCTCCTGTCTTCTTAATAATGTTTTACTTATTGTGGGAATATTCAATTATGATAAAAGTGCATTTAAGCAGTTGCCACCTAACCCACCATCCACTACACCTATAAATTAAAATTGTTTATTAATTTTAAATATAATATTATTCATTGTCTATATAACATCCGTATATTACTATTATGATATAATCAATTAATATTTATTATTAAATTTTAATTATTATAAACATTATGATAGTAAGTATTATTAAATTTGAATTTATATAATTTATTTAATAATTTTTAAATACCTACCTAAAGCTAATTTTACATTTACGTCGTAACGATGGTTTTTATTCACAATTGAACTTTTGCAAGTATCAACAGGGTAGGTTATATTGCATGACATACACCGCACAATATAACTAAACGCAAGTCCGTTTTGCTTTTCGGATTCAATATGACGTAAAGACAAAGGTAAATTACATTTAGAGCACCACAGATCTTCTGCGAGTTTTTTTAAGTCAACAATTCGACGCCTTGTTAGCATGGGTAAATTCATAATATTTTCATGATTCCATGGTTGCTCATCAAGTTTCGGTTTCTTATTTCTCGAACCAATAGTTGAATATAAATTAGAAGATTCTAATTCTCGCTTAGTTGTGCCCCTTTTTTTTTACCGCGGACCATACGATGGTAACCTGACATTTTGACATATGTAAACAATGCGACGTTGCCACGTCTCATCATTCAAAAATCGAGTAATTCATACAGCTAGTCAAGTTGAAGATTACATATTTATTTAATAATCATTTCAGTCATAATTAGACTGATTAATTATTATGAAAAATGTTTGTTTCAAATGTGTTTAATTATGCGTAACAATAAAAGCTTATTATTACTTTTTGTAATTCTAACATTCATTTGACTAGTTTGCGCTGCTAATACAACCTTAATTAGTATTATATTTAATGAAATCAATGCCATACATTTAAATTGAATAATATATTATCTTATAATAAATACAATATAAAAATATTATATATAGACAAATAAAAGTGTTAATGATAATACCTGGCTTTTAAAATAGTCTAGGTACAAAATGAAATTGAATTCTTACCAACTAATTTAGTGAAAAATGAAGATAATATATATAAAATTAATGTTATGAATAGACAACTTTGATAATATACACATCATTCTTGACAAAATTCTAAACCATGTAAAATTGAATATTATTTTCTAAAAATTTAACGATAACGCTACTTTTTTTAATAATATTACCTAAATAAGTTACACATTTTACAACGTCGACTGTCTCTGATATAGATTTTGGTAAAATGTTTATAAAATTTTAAATTTATTTTACACTATGTAAGTAAATAGTTTTGCTTTTATGAACTTCAAAAGCAGAATTATTTATACTATTACTTAAAAATCTATGGTTTAATATCAACTGATGTCTTAATGCTATTGTCTTACATATGTTTACTCTACTTTTTGATGAATGAGCTACTGCTTTTCCTTGTTGGTGTTTACTTTCGAATCTACTTGTTATACTTCGAATATTACTTGTTTTCCAAAGGGGTCCAACAAATTTCATAACTGTTGGATAATGTATTAGTATATGGTGTTTCGGCTTTAAAATATTTGGAAAAAGTTGTAATAATGTTTGCAAATATTCAGTTATTAAGACTTGCAAACATACATGCGTATCATCATTTATAAAATTACTGCAAACAATCAGTACAATATGTTTTAGCATTAACAACAGTTTCCAATATTCACTATTTTGTTCAACACAATCACCGATTATAATATTTATGTTTTTAATTAATAACATCATTTCAGAAGAAGATAAAATAATATGTTTGACTTTAGATTTTAAATGAGCTTCTACAATTTGAATTGGATTACTTATATTATATTTTACACTAAATTTTAAATTTTATATTCTAGAATTTAACTTTTGTAACGTAAATGATTTGATTGTATAAATAAAGTAATGCAAGATTAAACCAAGATGGTAACGGCAAATACCTTCGAGGATGTCATGCATAGGATCAACACTTACATTATTAGTTCGATGAAACCCATTTATTTCATGAAAAATTTACAATTTTCTACAATACCGAATTCTTTAGAATTACTTGAAAATAAATGTTTTTTATCATTTTTCTCAGTACGAAGAGTACAATCTTTTTCATGGATGATTTTGTTAATATCTTTATATGAAATACAACAAAATTTACAAAACGAATTTGACGAAAAATTTTCCTGGAACCCTAAAATGGAGCTTAACCCAAGGGTATCTCTTAGTATTAAGCCTAATGAAAATCTAATTTTTATATTAGTTTCATGAATATTTATTATAATTCCTTCTTTCTCTAGAAAATTAAGTTCTTTCACTATTTTACAAAAAATAACTTTGTTTTAAAAAATTTTTCGATCCAAAGTATTCAATAATGCTAATAAAAATATACTGTCTACTTTAGATTGCAATGCAATTGGTAAGCAGGGTACACTAATATAAATTGCACCACATTTGGTTACACCTTTTCGAGTTCCTAATGGATTATTACATTCATAATCATCGTAATATAAAAATAGGGGTAAAGTATATCATTAGAAAATTAAGACACTTTTTCTTCTCATATCTTACATTGAATAAAATTATTAATAACTGTTTTACAAAATAACAAATTATTGACATGATTCATCGTATCATAATACATATTTGGAAGTTCGAAACATTGTCGCAATACATTTCGCAGTAGTGCAATTAAAGGAATTTGAACTCTTCTTGAGATTCTATCTTTTATTTTATAATCTACTCTTTCACCTAAAAGGTTCAAGGTTCACCAAGGTTCAAGATGATTTTTTAACCAATGAACACTGTTTTCATCTTCAACATTTAAAATGGTATTATTTTCATTGCATTCTTTATTATTACTTTTTGATTCAAGTAAACCGTAATCTCTCATTACTTTTTTTAAAAAATTGAAATGATCCCAAAGAAGTCCAGAAGTCGGTGTCAGATATTTTTTTCCACCTTGTACGTATCTGAATGGAGTATAATAAACAGCAGCCGATCCATCCGGAAAAAGCGACGTTATATCTTCAGATAATTTTAAAAACTGTTGCTTATTTATCCTATATAATAAACATTTGAACATAATAATATAATATCTAATGAAGTTCATTTAATTCAAAATAAGAATTTTGCATGAAATTAGAATATTTTTTCAAAATAAAATTTAATTCTGCATATTTAGAGGGTATAACTTTATATACCATTTAAAAATAACATTTTTAAACATAACAAATTAATATAATTTTAAATTATTCATAAATAAATATTTTAGTTAATTATATAATATGTAAATAAAAATTAAATTAAATGAAAACTAAAGAATTTATTCAAATATAATAAAATTATTTAATACTCTAATTTAATTATATATAATATTAGAATATATAGTAGATTTATATTTTTTTATATATTATATGATATAATATATATTATTTAAATAATATATATAACAAGATCAAATGAGATGAAATGACGTGTTGTCTTTAATATTATTTAATAATTACTATTAATATTATGTAAAAATAATATAATTTGATTAAAGAAATAATTTTACTAACGTAAAACATTTAAGTACTTCACTAGCAGGTACATTTAACAATACTTTTTCTTGTTCTCTAGCAATAACTATTCGACTTAATAATGAACGCGTTTTTTTGTCTAAACAGTTATTATGTTTATAATATTGTAAAACTTTTCTACCGGCGTTGTTTTCTTCTAGATATGCTTTTAAAACCTAAAAAATTAAAATACTTTTTTATTAAGCTAAATTTAGCTTTTAATATACAAAAAGTAATAATTTTATATAAACATTTATTATGTATATAATATTTAGAAAGGATATTCATTGACCTTAAATATCTCATTTTTTAATTTATAATAATTCGTTATTAACATCACGGAAATTATTCTAAATATAAATTTTTTTACAGTGGTTTGAATTGAAATGTGCATTTAATTATAACAATGAATATAATAAATTATTGGATTAATTATATTAGCAAAACTGTTTTATTAATATTATTTATATTAATTATAGATATCATATGAAAAATTAAACACTAAATACCCATAGATTATATTTGAATTGTTAGAATTTGAAATATAATGAGTACATAATTTGAGGTTATAATGTATACACAAACTATATACTATGAAAATAAGTACTAACCTTTGCATCCAAAATATTCGTCGTTGTAATGAATGTATTTGGACTGTACAATTGAAACTTTAAACAGCGAATGAAATTAACGGTTCTTATACTTTTTCACGGAAGACATATTAGAATTAAAAGTTGCATATATAAACTTATATTATAAATTTCGTTTATGTTACTATATCAACTAGAAAAAATTGGTATTATGATCATCATATTCTTTTATGAAGTTTTCTTTTTTATGGAATGTTAGTAATTAGAAATGTTATGGTTTAATTTCTAAAAAGAATTAATGTCATGAATATTAATTATTTTCTTAGATTGATATAGTAATATTTTAAAATTAATTTAAACAATATTACAAATCATTATCACCAAAACTTCTGTAATTATAATATAAATAACGATTTATTGCATTATATCATGTGGTACCTATATGATATAGTAAATTTTATATGAAATATCTAAATATATTATACAATATTTTTCTCCGTGTAGAAAACTTAATTTCGAGGAAATAAAAAATGAGTTGACTAATTACGCAAGAATTTTATTAGTAAATGTAAACTTATTGTAGAAAAATTATTTCCCGCTATCAAAAAATGTGGCAAATAATTACATTTTATTAAAAAGCAAAATTTAACACTGCAATAAAAGAAAACACTATTCCGTTTCAGTAAACTGGAAGAACCCTCTTGAGATATTCTTTCAACCGATTTTGATAGACATGTTATAGAAAATAACATAATAATTTCCTATCATTAAAAAATATGGGAAATACTTGCATTTTATTATACATCAAAATTTATTATAGCAATAAAAAAAACACTGTTTCCTTACATTATGCTTGGATAATCTAAGCATTTTATATTAGAATTAGAAAAATTCAAAACTTATGCAAAATCAAAACTTTAAATCAAACCCAAACTCAAAAGTTGTGAATATAAAACCCTAAAAATTACGATTTTTAATAATGTGCTTATAATAGAATATCCAAACTCTAAATATTAATTAAAAAAATCAAAACTTAATACCAAACCCAAATTTAAAACATATTAATAATAAAATTAAAACGTAAAATCAATCATAATTCAAAACTTATAAAAACTCAAAACTTAAAAGCAAAGGCAAACCAATGCACAAAAACCTTGGCGGGTCGCCCTTTTTCAAGATATATCACGCAAAAAATCGTTACTCAGCGATATTAAGTATAATTTACGCGTACTTTTATTCTTTTTATAAATATTATTATATATAATTGTTAATATAGATAAAATTGCATATCATCGTTCAACAGTAAACGATTTTAATAAATTAAGAGTAGTCTGATATACATTGTTTGTGTTCATTTAAGTAATAATTATTTTTTGAAAATAATTTAGGTATTAAATTACGTTCCATTAGCTATTATTGAAATATAGTAATCGCGTTTCCACATTGTTTCCACGAAAGTCTTTATTTTCATTGAAATACTGTATCCTATTAGTGTACAGAATCCTATTTATTTAGAATATAGAATCCCGTACATGAAAAAATTACTATGACTTATGGAAAGCAACTTTAATTGTAAACGTAAAATTCTGTAAATTTCCAACGTAATTGTATCGATCATTACGGATAGTATTTAATTTTTTAAAAAAATAAAAATTGTTGTTTGATAGTCTTGAACTCTCCTTGTCAAGTGGCAGTCAGTCGCTTTACCGATTGCGCTAAACTTGTGGTTGATTTTATTGGCTTAAACTTTTATTCAACAACGTGTATTCAATTACTGATAGTTACGAATAAAATATTAAAAATTTACGTCCTCTAATATTTCTAAATATAATCTTAAATGTAATGTTATTTGATAAATAAATTAATTACATAATACTTCTTGAATTTTTTGCGTGATATATGTTGAAAAAGGGCGGATCGCCAAGGTTTTTGTGCATTAGTTTGCTTTGCTTTTAAGTTTTGAGTTTTCATAAGTTTTGAGTTATGATTGATTTTACGTTTTAATTTTATTACTAATATGTTTTAAATTTGGGGTTTGGTATTAAGTTTTGATTTTTTAATTAATATTTAGAGTTTGGATATTCTATTTTAAGCACATTCTTAAAAATCGTAATTTTTAGGGTAGCGAATGATATTTTAAATGGTGTACATTTTTTTAAATTAATACCATTTTATATTCATAAGTTTTGAGTTTAGGTTTGATTTAAAGTTTGGATTTTGCATAAGTTTTGAATTTTACATAGGATAGTTTTTTTAATAAATATTTTGAGTTTGGATTTTTTATTTTTATTAATAATTGAACTTGGCTCATTTCAGGATTTCACATCTTTTTTAAGCATATTTTTTAAAAATACATTTTTTAGGGTTTTATATTCATAACTTTTGAGTTTGGGTTTGATTTAAAGTTTTGATTTTGCATAAGTTTTGAATTTTAGATACGATATTTTTTTAATAAATGTTTTGAGTTTGGATTTTTTATTTT
>JABFQC010007413.1:0-10083 GCA_022817085.1 Psilanteris sp. ZL-2020
CAACCCAGTGACAATCATTCCATTTCCACGTCTCGTTTAGGAGCCTGCCTAAAATATGAGGGCGCTTGAATCGTTCGAGCATTTGGGGTGGAACATAGGGAAACATAACCAACAATATTATTATAAAATCTATAAAATTAATAATATACCATTAATATGTCATTGAAAAGAAATTATAATTTCTTTATATTATAATTAGGACAATTTATTAGAAAGACAAAAAAAATATATTTAAATTAAAATTAATAAATTAAATAAATTAAAATATATATTATATTTAAAAAATATATTTTAAAATAAATAAAATAAAAATAAATAAAAATATCAAATGATTAATTTTATGCTACATTATAAATTAATAACAGTTATTTATTGTTTCGATTTTTTATTTAGTTTATAAGTTTAGTGTATATTAAGACAATTTTATGTAGTATTTAAATAATTTACTAAAACATCCCAATCCACAATTTAATTTATACAAAATATAAATATGTTTATTACTAATATATATTGAACATTTAACAGTTATTTAAAAATACTTACTATTAAAGAAAATGAAGAATTGTAACATTTTTTTCGTTATTAAAACATTTAAATCAACTCATTATGAATGAAATTTATTATTTTGAATATTTTTAAATTTATTTATGTATAAAAAATTACGGTAAATTCCCTTATAAAATAAAAAGAAAAAAAATTAAATTAAATAACATTAAATAAATGTAAAATTTAGTAAAAGTATTTTACAATTATGTGAGGTTGAAGGAGTAAAACTACTATTAATAATAATTAATATTTATTATATAAATATATTTTTTATGTATATTTATTATAAATATGGATACACAAACTTGCGCATTTGTCAATATAATCATGGTTTTTCTTAAACGTTTTATGTAATAAAAAAACAATTTAATAAATAATATAATTTACTTATTTAAAAATTACATATATTTTAAATAATATAGATTTAGAAGAATGAAGCCTTTTATCATCGTGCATATATAAAGACATTAATTTATGATTAATTTTACTAAAATATAATATATCATTATAATTTTGTTAAAATAATGATAATATACACCAAAGAATAATGTATTTGGAATAGAGGCGATAAAGGCATGTATTATAATGATATTAAATAGGCATTATAAGTTTAAAATAAAAAACAATATTTCGTAAAATAAATATATATATATTAATTTGCAAACAATGTTAGAAGTGATTCACGTTTTACAAAACTTAGACATTTTTCTTTTTAACAAGTTTTCTTTTTTTCTGTCAGCGTTCATAACTTTACAATATTGTCGCATTCTAAACTGAATGTAGTGAAATACAATGTATGGTACAATTTTATCCTTATGTTGTACACATGGAAAAAATAGTAAATTTTGCTCAATAATTTCATCTAATACCAAATCTAGAATATTTGGAAATTTGCAATTTTTTTGAAAAATAACTTCTAAATTTTTAATAAAATTGAAAAAATGTTTATTAACATGTAAAAGTTTATTTTCATACACGCTGATAATGTCATCTTTTCGTGTATACCATTCGTGTTGCGTAATAGCTGCTTGACATTTTTCACAATTAATATTTTTAATAATATGCGTCGTAAAATATCCGGTCATATAATAGAGGACACAATCAATAAATTCAGGTTGAGCATAGTCATGTTCAACGAATTCCTCAATGTCCCAGTCAGCAACAGAAATACAATGTTCAAGTTTGTTTTTTATCGTTTGTAGAGCAGATTTTTCATTACATTTGAATATCGTTTTTAACTGTTGTAACGATATTAATGGTTCTTTAATATCACATTTTTTTACGGTACAATTACCCGTAGAAGGAGGCTTAATGGTAGCATACATGCACAAAATATTGTAAAGTTGGAGAAATGTCGGCGTTGCAGGATGATCATTACATCCCCCAGCTAATCTTACTGTGCCAAAAAATTTCTAAAGAAAAGTAAAAACATTGAAAATAATAAAATATTATATTATCCAATAAGGGAGAGAAGCAAGCGATTATGTCCGAGGGTTAAGTGGTTGCACGTCCAGATAACATTTAATGCTTGATCATTATACTGACATTTAATGTTCAAGCATTAATGCTCCCATGATGCTAGATTTGTGTAAGCTTATACAGCAAACATTTACTAAGGCAAGCATAATGGTAACATAATGTTTGCATTAATGCAGCATTAATGCCACTTATATGTCATCAATACTCTGACACGTCTGTCGCGGTTATGTTAGCATTATGGTAACATTAATGTTACCATAATGCTAATACGCTGCTAATACGCTGAAGGTTGAAAGTTCGGTCACCGCGAGTTTTATTTTTTATTTATTTTGTTTTACTAGCATTAATCGAGCATTAAATGTTTACATTATGTGAGCATAAAATGCTACTACAATTAAATGCTTACATTAATTTAAATATAATGCTAGCATCATGCTTTCTGAAAGGTAACATTAATGTTATATTAATGGTGCCATTAATTGCAGGCATTAATGCATGCGTTATGCTAGCATAAGTCGAGCAAGTGCTAGTATAATGCGAGTAATACTCTGACGCATCTGGAACCTTTATGTTCGCATTATGTTAGCATTAATGCTATTAAAATGTTAGCATTACGCAAGCATAATGCTTGCATTTTTTCAAATTTTGCTATCTGGGCGAGACGAAACCGAGGGCCGCCGAAGGCATCCATAGGTCCAGTCGAGTGCATTCACTTAACCCTCGGACATAATCGCTTGCTTCTCTCCCTTGTTGGATGATATATTTTTCGTCAAATGTGCACAACAGCCATGATATTTCCTATTTTCGGGAGAGAAACCCGCGTTCTCTCTGTAAGAAGAGCAGCCTATGTTTCTCTCCCTAGATTATACACTTCTCTCCCTAAAAATAGGAAGTAAAAAGGCTATTTATGTGCACGTATGACGAAAAAATATTATTTATTTATATTTTATGGACAGGTGTCCATTTTGTACAAAAGATAATATTATACATAGTTATATTATTAATATGTTTTATAAAATGCACAGTATAGCAGTTACTGAGGGACTGACATCTCCAACATTTATGCAATAAAATGTAAAGATAAAAATTTTAAATCATAATCATAAATTACAAATTTCTTAAAATTTACAATGATTATATTAGAGTTTTGCCTAAATCAATTGAAGTAGTAAAACATATATTTGACGTAAGACATAAAATTACATTATTTTCATAAATTTCACCGTGTTATAGAAAATATCTTTAAAAAAGGGAGAATGGCATCTAACCTCAAGAGCATCTTGATTTAGTTTTCCAGTTAATACATAAGGACAATTATATTTTTCCATCATGTAAGACGATATACCTATTGTCGACAGCAAGGTAACTCTCAACCCTTCAGCAGTTTGTTGAGTCAAAAATAATTCATGCTTAATCTGTCCTTTTTTGACATGTCGCTCCCAGTCATCCAATTTCGTAAGACTATCTTTTATAATCTAAAGATATTTATTTCATTAATGTACTATTTATTTAAACTGTTTTTGAATATTATTTTTCTATTATATTATGACATATATAGCATGCCATAATATACATAAATAAGAATGTTAATATTTAGTGTTTCTTACATTTAACTGATTACTTATTGATAAAAGGTCTGGATTATTGTTATTTAATGCGTCGAACAAATCATTCATCCACAAAGAAAATTCAATAGTTCCTTCACAATCCTTCAAATGTTCAACATATTTCTGGTAAACTTGAAGCGCACTTGCCACAGACTTGCTGAAAATCTACAAGATAAATTTATTGGTTACAAATGATTATATATGATTTTACATGTAAAAAATATAAATAGCTCGTTTTATTCTACTCTATTCGATGAATACATATCAGTTCGTCTTTATTGAAGTGGTTTTGTATGTGGAGAAAGTATACAAAATTCAAATGACACCTTGTTTTGCCACCACATTTCAATTTAAAAATATTAAATATTTTAGTAAATATTGTTTTATTATATATAATTATTTACCTGTACGGCATATCGAACTCTCATTTTGCTAGCAGAATTTAAATTTAAGTGAGAGTGTGTAACTTTGGGACATAAACGTATATTAGCTGGCAAACGGCAATCTTCATCATACAAAGCCAAGTAGTGTGACCATTTTATAATATTTGGGTTCCAACTCGTCTGGAAAAAATATAATTAGTATAATTGCTTAATACAAAACAAATAATAGATGTAAATGTATATTATAATAAATAAAAATAGTCGACAATTTATATTATAAAATAATTTTTCAGAATATCACTTTCTCGTAACTGCGGTTTCTGTAACCTAGTTCAAGGATCAGGGACTCTATTCTCTGTCAAATGTTGACCGCTCGACCGTAGACCGCTCGTATGATTATCAAATGCTGGTATTCACAGGTCGAGCGGTCATCATTTGATAGAGAATACAGTCCCAGGCAGATTTAGTCAGTTTCATACTGTAAAATTTAGAACCAAGAATAGTCTAAATATTGCAACAGCTAAGTTGAATACAAATTTCATATAAATCATTGCTGAAAGATTATGAAATAATGATATTCAATGGTATTTCATAATCATTCAGCAATAATATTATATGAAAATTGAATTCGTATTCAACTTTTCTGTTGCATTATTCAGATTATTTTGGGCTCTAAATTTTGCAGCCTGAAACTACCTAAAGCTGCCTGATCCTTGAACCATATTCTCTGAACATATAATACATACAATAAATTTTGTTTAACAAAATTTAGTATTGCAAATATCCATAAAGTTTTACTTCGTACGTTGATTTTGTTTATTTAAATTAATTTTTATAAAAAACCTATACTTACATTACTACAAAAACAAAATTCAATCCATTATTATGAAATAAAAAATTCAATTTAGCATTATAAAGTTTAATTGTAACTATAAGTAACAGTTTAAGTAAAAAGTGTGTACAGTTGCTAATTATCCCCAACAGAACAGAAAAGGCTTAAGGTAGAAATTAGGTAGAAATATGTAGATTCTACATTTATAATACGTTGAAATGTCCACCAAATTGGAGCAAGCTACATAGAAATTCGCTAGATAATACGTAAATTATGTAATTTACTACTTTAAGCCTTTTCTGTTCTGTTGGGGATGAAATAATATTTTTACCAAATATTGTCCTTTATTAAAAAGACCATTTCTGATAGTCTTTAGTAGATGTGGAGTATCCGAAAAAACAAAGAATTTTCTTTCTGTGTCTGACGGATGCTGAAAATAACATTTCTCGTTACCGAGTTTTCCGCTAACACCAAAAATTTGCCATAATTTCCTATTTGTCGATGCTCCGTCACTAATAAAACCGTGTACAATAGCGCCTGCATTTTCAAGAAGTATTATGGCTGAAAAATGTTAATGTTTTTTTTTCCAAAATTTCTTTGAAAACACGATAGATTGCAAAAAAAAGAGTAATATTTAAAAAAATATTTTCTTTAAATAGCTTGTATGATATATAATAAAAAAATAATATGTTATTAGTACTGTTCTACTTTTTAAGTTGTTGTTTAATAAAATATAATTTTTCCATTTATTAACTATTTTATAAATGTTTTAAATTTAATTGCATAAATTATAACGTTACAAATCTAAGAATCCTAAGAAAACAAAACGTTCACATAACATATTAACGGTTTTAGAACGTATTATATAAATTTTAAAACTGTTTATGAACGTTTATAAAAGATTTTTTGAACGTTGTTGTTCTGTCGGGGGAAGTTAACTTGTAATAAAAATATAATAATAATAATAATAATTCACAAAGATACATTTGAGCGCTCCATTAGATAAGCTAACCATGTAATCAAAACTATAACTATCTTCTAAACTTTGCGCTCCAAATTTACTGAGTACATTCTGTTTATTCGACTTATTTAATTTTTTTATACAACTAGAAACTGTATATAACCTGACTATAATATGTAAATATATAAACCAATCTACAAAAATAATTATGTTATAACTGATAATTTAACTTCTATTATGGCGTTGTTAACTATTAACACAATGTACTATGCTTAATTTATTACTATATAAAAGGAAACGTATTCGCGTGTAGACATTTGTAAATAAATAATAATAATAAGAAATACCTTTCGTTAAAATTTGGGATAGAGTTAGACCATCAACAGGGCCTTTGGAAACAAATACAGCTATAGGTTGCGCATAATTGTCATATAATGGTTGGAATAATAGTACCATTCCGTGATCAGCTGGTTGGGTAAAATCTGAGCATGTATTAGCACCTACATTCGATAATCCAACATACGATAATGACGATGAAAGAACATTAATGCTTGTGCGAAGTCCCATTTCATCGATGAGTAATACTCCGTGTCTTTGAAGTTCCGACTTTTTATTAAAGGATACTTTTAATAATTCAAAAAAATTTGCATCGAAACCGCAATTGACCTTAACCAGCGATATATACCTAAACATTATTTACAATTAATAATTGATGTGATTTATTGTAATAATAATAAATGTAAGAGTAAGGAGTTAAAATATATACCTTCGAATGGTACGAACACTTGGCAGAGCAAGTATTTTGTTATCAACAAGAAACCGATAACACTTCGGTGATCGCATATGTAAAAGTAAGCACAATATCACCCAATTCTCTGAATATCGAACGCCTTTTCCATTAGCATGTTTTGAAGCTGATATTATGTGCATTACAGCTTCCTGCTGGTTCACATTTATATTTTCTTTGTGTTTATCAAATACAAGTTTTACATCGGCATCTGATAAATCCGATAAATGTTTCTGCATATCTGAAAGTCTTAATCGTAAAGATTTATTTGACTCTCTAAATCTTTCGTTACTTTTTTTCAGTGCACGATATTTTTTTTGAAAATATTGAACATTTTCTCTAATATTGTTCGGCATATTTCTGAATGAAATTCGTTTCTTTTTGCATGTTACTACAGCATCTTCAGATAATATCTTTTTCTTCCTGTTGATGGATCTCCTTAAATTATTACAAAATTTGCATCGTTGTCCACTATGAATAATTAAAGGACATAGTTTGTGCCTATAAATTTTATATTTATCTTGACACATAACAGCACTATTTATCGCAATGTCTACTGTACGACCTTGACAAATGTTATATGTATCGAATGCTTGTACAAGCTCTCGAATTTCGTCTATTGACGAAATTATGGGAAAATCTATTCCAATATTAGAGTTATTTAACAACATACCCATGCATTTTAGATGGAAATTTAAATTATCTGTTATAAAAATTTCTTTTAAATAAACATTTGTAGGTTCCTGGTCAATGAACTCAAATCTGCACTTATAAATATGGACAATAGTAGAGTTACTGATCGATTGAATTTCCTGCATTTTCCAATTATGTAGTATATCATCAATATTCAATTTTTTTAAATCATCAAATGTAAATTGGTGATTTTCGAACACATTAGGAGCATCCTGATTATCAATACTTACAGGTGTATTATATTCATTACCTTCATTATTACCCTGAAAACATATTTTGATTAAACTGATCAAATTTTGAGAAAATGATTTGATTGACATTTGATAAAACTTTGCGTTGAGCAGTGTCCGCACATTTTAGCAAATTTTGATCAAATCTTGTCATATTGTATGCGACATTATAAAAATAAAAAAAATAACTAAACTGGGAATCAAACGCTTGAGCGTACATACAAAAGTCCGTAACTACATGGCCAATATGACTATACGAATAATTATGATTTTTTAGAATGCCTAGCAGAGCTCTTCAAATAATATTAAAAATGTTTTATGAAATAATGTCATATAAATGTATTTAGTTAACAACCATGCAATAATTACAAGCCATAAAATTTGATCAAATGTGCAGTCACTGTACGACGCAAAATTTGATCAAATCATTTGCGCACAGCTGTGTTTTCAGGGTATTAGACAAGTTATTTAAGTGTTCTGTCACGGTTACCATATGAGAATTTTGTTCCACTTCAGTATTTACAATTACATTATTAACTAACGAAGTGTCATTTTCGTTTGCAGGTAATTCATTAAATGTGTCTGTTTCTTGTCGACTACTGTCAATTGCATCTTTCATTTTCAATTCACTTTTAGGAATTGATGTAATAGATCCAAGAATAAGGTCAGCAAGTGGAACAGCACCTCGTTTCAATTGAAAACGTTTATATTTTATCTGCAATTTTTCATATATTAAAATAAAGTGAATATATATAATCTCTTATAAAATTTTAGTAAATCTATATAATATATAATGTATAGCGAAGATACATTAAATATTCGTTCCGTTGTATTATCGATTACCATTAAATTGTTTCAATTCAGATTTAGTGTAATTTAGTTTAATTTAGATGTAATTCTTCATCAATTATTTGTTAGGATTACGGTGTAATTGAAATCTTGAATTTATAATTTTTTAGATTAAGGAAGGATTATCTTAAGATTTTCAAAACTGTACACTTGGTCGTTACAGAAAAGGTGAATAATTAGAATAATTTAGAACGTATCTCTAGTATTGAAATATTACAGATGCATTAAATCTAAATTTGGGAGTAGACTTTTCATTGCAACTGAGTGTACAATATATTTAATTTTCGAAATATACATTATAAAATACTCAATTTATAATTTATATTAAACAATTATACTTAATTTGAAATATTTAATACTTTATTTGATTTGAAAATTTGAAATTGTTTAAATATTTGAAAATGATTAAATTTTATAATAATGCAAAACAATAATTAGAATAATAAGAATAAAAAAATTAGCTAGTAAAGTAAATAAAATTAATGAATAAAAGCTTATCACATCACATTAAATATTTAAATAATTTAATAAAAAAGAAAACAAAGTAAGACTTTTATGAACATATAAGCACATTATACAACTCATTGACCAACTAATACTCGATTACAAAATATATTTATAATAAAATTTATAAGTGATTTATATATTTAATAACATTTTATTACAACTATCAAAATTAATTTAAAAAATGGTGAACTACAAGATTTTTTGATAATTTTATGTTTTTAATTTGTTTATATATCTATGCAGTAAAAACATAGTTCAATTGGATATTATTTGTATCAAAAGAATTTTCAATTTATAATTAATAAATACCTCTTGCAAAAACACATAAAAAAAAACATGTAAAAAAACATTTAAAAATACCAAAATGCCATATGTATAAAAGCTTCATTGCATTACATTATACTTAAATAAACTAATTACATCAATATATTAATCAAAATATGCTTTAATTATAAAGTTTTAGTGAAAAATAATTGTTAACTGAATAACATTTAAAAATAAAAAATTATTATTTCATTATTTAAAATTAACAATAAAATATTAATAATATTTACCAAAATTAAATTAACAAAAAAAATAGATTATATTTTTTATAAGATATTTATTTCAATAAAAAAAAATTAGGCATATTTTAAGCAGATTTCACTTATTTCAAACTATTAAAAATATGTACCTTTTTGGGTGTTAGTAGTTTATATTATATATTTTATTATTAATATCAATATTTATATACTTACTACATCAATTTGATTATTTCCTTTTATTTGCTTTTCATGTAATACGTCATTTATATGAAAATGTTTGTCACAAAGCCGATCTGTTGACTTTAATAATAAACGGGGAAAAATTTCATTTATAATATTTTGCCACTTCTCTATTTCTTTAGAAGGAACTTTAAAAAAATGTCTTTTTTCAATATTTGTTCTATACCCGGAGGTACAATTAGGTAAACAACAAGTTGGCATTTTTTATTAACTAAATATCACTTATAGATATCACCTATTATTCTTATAAATATCAAAGAAAAATATAAAGTCACTGCGGTCACTGCTGTCACCACCGTCACCACTGACACTCTAAAATGTTAAAATTATTTAAGGTTATGTTTCACAATGTTTAGCGCCTTATTCGACAGCGCTACTATAGAAACGGGCTATTACATTAGACGCTTTCATTAATGTGAGAAGTATATGAGTGTCACTGGCCTGG
>JABFQC010007414.1:0-10083 GCA_022817085.1 Psilanteris sp. ZL-2020
GTTCATCTTAAACTAAGATGCCGGGTTTAAATTGCAACCAGACTGCCAACAACTTAAAATAAAAATGACTTTTATCGTGATTTTATTTCTGATTAAGCTATCGTCTTAAATCATTATCCATAATCGTTGCTGTTTTAAGACAGAAACCTTGATGTCTTAATCATCAAAGAATCGGCTTTCGATATCAATCCACTCGCGTCTTAACGGAACGTAAATGTAATAATTTAAATTACTGAATTATAATTTGCGGAAACGTAAAAAAAGCGTCGGATTTGCAAAGCGGGCTGGTCGACGTCGTCGTGCCGACCTTGGTGGGTTATGAATATGAAACATTGACAGCAACGAGATGCTGCGCGGGAATCCAACGTCAACGTTAACATTAAATTTGATCGGCAGCGACACTCTGGCAGGGTTCATGTTAAACTGACGCCAGTTCTGTCGTGGGATTTCGGGTCAATAAAAAGCAGACGCCATTTGCGGTTGTGTTTAATCCGCAGAACAAATACCATATACGCTTTAAAAATGCAGACATTCTGTAAGTCGCGACGCGGATTTCGGGACCGGGATGACGATTTGGGATATAAATAAATTGATTGGTGCCAAAGACATAATCGGCGTGACCGCTTAACGCGGACTTTGTTGATATCTTCGAAAGAAGATCAACCGCGTCGTACGGGCAGACTCGAAATAACACGGCGATTCGTGTAGACAAAAAATTGTCTGGCACAAGACGTTTTGTGCTAACCGCAATGATTTGCGAAGAACTTTTTGGAGAACATTTTTGTTTCGTGGAAATTTGATACGTTAAACGCGAAATCAGTGATGTTTAACGAAATTTGAGAGATGTGGTGACTCGTGATTACATAATTATATAGAATAATGTTTATATGGACTTGTAATATAAATGATAAATTGATAAAAATGTGATAAATTTGTTAGTTCCGATGAATTTTGGAATTCATTTTAAGGATTTTGACAAAGCCGAAGTCATCCAAGGATATATTAAAATGCTAGATTCTAAAATGAGACTTTTAGTTTCGAAATCATTTTACTGCGTGACGTTAAGATACTTAAGTTCTTTAATTACGTTACCGATGTCTTAAATAAGATACGGAATATCTGATTAAGACGTTAAAGCATACGATAAGATGGGTTTAAGACGTATATTTTTGAATTAAGATATAACTTTATAACTTATAATTAAGATTTATTAAATTGTGAAATCAAGGTTTTAAATTAACCTAATTTTCAATTAAGTCTTAATATAAAATACTCGTTACCGCGAATTCATCTTAAATAAAGATACCAAATAGTTCAAAAAGATCGACTTTTTATTCCTAGGAAATCGCTATACACAGAAAAATGTTGCATTAAAATTTATTGAAAGGTCAGTAAATATTATTGAAAACAGTAACTCACGGACAAAAATAAAATTTAGTCAGAAAATAACGACCTTTCACTGTAAACATTGATGAATTTTCGGTATATATTTACAAACATTCACCAATGTTTACTGAAAAATTCGGTAATTTTTTACTGAAATTTTGTTTTGTCCGTGAGTTACTGTATTTTGAACAATGTTTACTGAACTTTCAGTAATTTTTAATGCAACATTTTTCTGCGTGTAATTTCTGACAATATCTCAAGTCATTTTATATAATTGATTCACAATTAGGATTTTAAGACAATTCATGTACTATTTTTCCATAACAACGCTAGCGTCGTAAATTAAGACTAATTTTTTACACTGAGAGAAATAAATGATCAAAAATTATTATTTATTTTCTTAATTTCGAATCATAAGAGAAAAATCAGAATATTTTTAAAAGTAATTTATTATGATAAAGTAGTATTTTTCGTTGTAAAAAACTTACTTTTTCCTTTTAAAAAAAGTAAATATTATTCTTTTTCTCTTATGATTCTAAATTAAGGAAATAAATAGTATTTTTTCGTCATTTATTTCTCTCAGTGTACATCAAACAAAAACAAAAATGTTTAATAACAACAACAAAAAAAAACAAATAAAATTCATCCTTCATCCGTATCTCGTACTGTCAGGCTGAATCAGATTAAAAACAAGCTAATCTTGTTTCTAACGAATCTCAGTTACGCGCGTTAAATCAGCGCTGGCGTGGCGTTTCGGCGCATCTTCCGCGCGATTCCCGGACCCGTGGTCCGACCGTCAGAAGTAACAGACTGCATTCGCGTCCGAGCCGATTCGTATCTGGTACGCGTCGGATGCGCGGGATTATTTTTGCGCGGACGAAACGAACGCGCGACCAGATCGGTCCGCGTTTCCGGCGGCGCGTCACGGTTCGGCGTGATCGTGCGGGGCCCGAATGGCAGGCCTAACCCAACGCGATCGGCACTTAAGAATTGAGTCAATGCCTCGGCTGCGGACCAGTTGTTTGTGCGGCGCCGCTCGCGCGGCTATATATATACCGCGCTCGGCCGAACCGCCGCGATCATCCGGCTCGTTCGATCGCGCAACCAATTCCGGGCGGCTTCGGCACTGGCCGTTGACCCGCGCGCAAAAGTTTACGCAAAGCCGCCCGGCCCTTTGTCAGCTCGCGTCTCCGCAAACCGAAAATTAAATGCCCGGTTTATCGCGCCATTAGCATCGCCCGCTCATAAAATCCGCTGACGGATTTCGGCTTTCGAACGGTCCGCCGCTCGGCCGGTCATTACCATAAGGCTCGGCAGTTTCTAATTGAAATATTCGCCGAAGACGAATTTCGCTAATAGACATGTCAGTTTTGGGGATTCGAGGCAACGGCCTGATAAAGAAGGTGCCTGGAAATGCGTGATCAATTATGCGTTTATTATTTCGGCGACGCGCGGGAGGATGGGTGAGTTGGTCGTAAGAACGACAGAGGGAGCCGCTGCTGATTGGGATATATATTTGCGGCGTTTGAAAAACTTGTTTTGTGTGTATACACTGAGAAAAATGGACTGTTGCTTTAACAGTCCGTAATGTACAGTTTGGACTGTAAACAAATAGATGAGTGAAAAAAAGTGATAGGTCTTTAAAAATAAAACAACATAAGTCTGGACTATTGCTACAACATGCCAAATGATTAATTCGCTATTTTTTAAGAATAATATTAATGAGTAAAATAAAATAACACGTATGAAAATTAATTCATAACCTTAAAATGTCAGAATTATGACAGTGTCGATTATACAGTCCAGAACTGTATATATTTACAGTCCAAGACTGTTGTTTTTATCAGTGTATATATATGTATATACATGTGTGTGTCATATGATCGATTATCGACGGACGGTTTTCGTGAATACGTGTAGTCACGTGGTTAAAATATATATACGCGTGAGTTAATTTACACGTACAATGCCCTCTTTTTTTTGAGGGGTTTGGTTTTTTGAGCGTTTTTTTGCGGTAACCGTGAACGAGTAGAAATCGAGATAAAATCTCGATTATCTCGGCAACGGTTTAAGGCCGCGGCAAAATACTTTCAGATTCGAATTCTACGTAAAATTCTACACCATTTAAGTTTACTGTGTACGCGTGTTGAGAGGTGCGGAATACGTGGTCAAGTTTGACGCAGTTAATGGTTTGGGGGAAGTGGCAAATTCCGATTGGACAGAATTCCAATTTAGTCGTAATTGTCGAAACGTCGTTGCGTATAATTGACACCCGGTCGTTCTACGATGATCGTATTATTTACACTCTGGAAATCAATATTTACGATGTATGAAGCAGTAATCACTAAAATGGTTCCACCTTGCGTGGATTATTAAATTTTGTACTGAGTGGTAAAACTGATCTGATGTCGTTAATATAGTTGCGTAATGTTTGTTTTTTGCAAACATTTTGCGATGTTTTTTGCAATTGTTCAGACTCGTTGGGAATGTATATCTGAATTTAAAATATCATGATCGGTAATTATATTACAGATTGAATCTGTGGAAGAATTTTGGTGCTTTAAAATTGGAAGCTGATTTCAGCCATCAAATTTAGAAGGCAAATCCTAATATCCTTCTTGGGCCAAACGTTGGTCACGTGTTATAGTGATCGGTTGATATTCGAACCATCAAAATACACAATTCGATCATTTTGTTCCTAATTCGTCCGAATACCATACTACATTTTTGATGGGATAGTCCTAAATTTTCACACAATTTTCCTACTCAAAGCAACCTGAAATTCATATTCCCTACGGTTAGAACCCATTGTTTTAATAATTACCAATTACTATCTATCTTTTACCTATCCATTATCATCTAGATATATCATAAATCCTAATCACTCTATACCATAGTTTTCATGGAATATCTGAAAATTTTCCCACATGCCATTCCGGAATCAGCCGCCCAACCATTTTCAGATTCCAATACCCCGTAGTTGCGTCTACTCTTACTACGATTAACACATGCTATAATCTCCCAGGTATCTTTTAGCGCCATTTACTCCTTGAATCATAGAAACACCGTAATTCGCTTGGGATATCGCTGACTTTTCCCACGGATTCCTCTCCAGGAACACCAAATTCAGTGACTATCGACTCCAATCTCCGACTGATCCTCCTTAAAAAATTCCCTCCATCTTTCCCGACCCCAGTTTTAGCGCGGTGCTTTCGGGACCAAGCTCCACCGAATCGCGCAGCCAACCGTCTCCGATCCCCAACTTCTAACCCAACTAGCAATTTCATATTCCGCCATCAGTGCCTTTTTGTCCGATAATTTTTCGAACCTTTTTGCCTGCGCATCGGACTCGATGATTTGTCGTCCGGTCGCAAGAAATTTATACGCAACTTTTATCGCACAAGTGACAATTAAAATTCTAGTGGCAGCCCCTGATGAAGCCATTAATTTTTTGCCCGCGCGCAGCTTCGGCGAACTGCGACTACGTCGCATCTGTCTTGTAATGACGTCGCCACCGCAAAGTATAACGGCGCGGCACTGTCGAGAGATTACGAAGGTCCGCGCGCAATTTGCTCCCAGTTCTTGTGCCGATTAATGCATTTTGAATGGCGGTTGTTTTGCCCTACGTCGGGACAAGGACGGAGCAGTTGTTTCGAGAAATTCGACGGAAAGCCCGGCAAAAAGGTTGATTGCGTCGCAACAGGATTCGGGGCCCCGAGCCCGTTTATGAGCGGCGCGTATAATCGTCGATAAATTCGCGTTAAATGTTCGTAGCGAGTGGCTGCGACGAAATTGATACGCGAGCAGCTCCTTCTAACCGCAAACGCCCGACCGAAAGCGGTGTTTGCATTGGTGTTGGTCCGGTATCGGATCCGATCTTTCTCCCCGCCCGATGGTCCGCTGGCCTTTCATCTTTTTAATGTCTTTATTGGATTCACTTCACTCGAGGCCAAAGCGAACTTCGAGCGCAACGCGAGAGAAACATTCGAGAGAAAGCCGAGTGATGCAACTGCGCGCGCGCCGCTACAGCCACGAAATAAAGCAACATAAAGCGCGTGTTTGTTGTTGCACCTCGCAAACGCGAACCCGGGCGTCGTTTAATCAACGATCCCGGGCGATCGTAAATCGTTTAACGACGTTTAATTGCGCGCGGCGGGCCCGGGTCTGGCGGCGACGCGGCCGCGGAACCCTTCTTCGGGCAACCGGACGAATATGACTGGCCGATTTTGCAATTTCACGGTCGAATGACGTTGTTTGAGAAAGCACGTCGTCACGATTCGGTCATGATATTGACCTTCCGCGGCAAGCGCTTATTGCCGATGCAAATGAAGAAGTGCGGATCGGACGTTGCGCTAGACAGTCGGATGTTGCGGCTAGGAGGGGCGAGAAATGGACCGGAAAAGGGGCCTGAAATGGTCTGGACGGATAAAGTACGAGCTAATTAGCGAAATTAACGCGCGGTTGTCGCACTACGGCTTTATTCGCAGACGCGGGCGATGCGGAAATGTTGATCGGGCGCGCGTGAGTGCGAATTCGCGTTCCGCAGCGTTAACGCAAAAGCGGACAAAAAGGTCGAAAGGAGGACGAAAGCGGGGGAACGAGCGCGGGGCAAAAGGAACGAGACGAGGGGCCGCAGGATAGCGCAGCGAAATGTACAGTCGCACAACTGGGCCCAGCTGCAGGCAGATACTGGTCCCAGAGGTCGAGAAACAAAGTACAATAAGAAGAGCATCGACGGGGGGACGAGCAGCCTCGGCAGTCCGTTTCGGTCGTTC
The DNA here is from genome assembly GCA_022817085.1 of Psilanteris sp. ZL-2020. Classification (NCBI taxonomy): domain Eukaryota; kingdom Metazoa; phylum Arthropoda; class Insecta; order Hymenoptera; family Scelionidae; genus Psilanteris; species Psilanteris sp. ZL-2020. Next base: position 6,162 of record JABFQC010007414.1, read on the forward strand.
ATAAATCCTGCCGAGCTCGGCTTCTCTCTTGTTCCTTCGCGTATCCTCTTTCAGGACCTCGCTCGTTGCGCTTAACCCCGCGATGAACTATCAGCCCACACTAAACACTCGATCCATCTTCTTCTCACGCTGAGCTCTATGATGCGTGGAAGCCATCGACAAGTTCGCGATTTTCACCAATCCGGATTGCCAAATTGGCGCCACCATTTTGTGCTTCGTTCCAAGGCCCAACAAAGGATCCTCTTCATTTGCATCGGTTTGGTTTCGCCGAACGTGCAGGATGTCCAGATGGAGATTTGTAAACTGGGGTTGAGAGGTGGATGAAAACGGCTGCTCTGTATTGGTTTGGATGGGTTTGGCTATATCAAGGTGGTGGATTTGATGAATGGAATGAATTTGTTGATGGATGATGCCGGAGATAATATGGTTTGGATTCGAGGAGATCATTTCAGATGAATGGTATAATTTGGGATAGATTTATGAATCAGGATAAATGGTAGTAATTGAAAAAGATGTGCGGATTTGGGAGAGATGGTATGAATTTGGATGGATTGGATGAAGATGAATGTGGACTGGAATAGATGAAATCAATGAACTCTCCTGATTATCTGTTACAAAAATCTACCTGATAAATCTAGAAGTATCTTCTAATTAGAGAATTGGGAAGGCAAACCGACAATTGCGGAAAGAATTTGCAGATGATCATTTATTTATTTATGATCACCGACGTTGGCTTCTCAAGATTCATACTGTTGTCTGCGTCGGACTTATTTATAACACGCGATACAATGGTACAACGATTGGTAACGCTGCTTGCCAGCTGACAAGGTCTTCAAGAAGACATTAAACGACACTTATCTTCAACCGGTGTGTACCAACGTAAATGTAAGATTACCACCAGAATTATTCTCTCGCCGCTATCCGTTCTCCAAGAAAGGGACAGAAATTCCCTCGCATGTAACCAAGTCCGGATTCGCTGCAGCGATCTGCGAATCTTCGCGGGATGATCCTGGCGAATTGACTGTGTTTGTGCGTTGTTTACGGAGTCGACTGGCCAGTGGTCGGCCCAAAGGACACGCCGGACCGCGCTTAAAGGTCGCATTCTTCGCTGAAAGACTTTGCGCTGAACCCGGTTCTCGAATGCCTCGGCTTAATGCATTTCGCTGATAATGCAACTGACGCGAGATCTAGTTATCTGTAATAATGTTTCGTACGCAAAGCGTATATACGAAAAGGGCTACGAGGCACGAGAACGGACGGCAGAAAGCGGGACGCCCACGTCGCGTCCAGACCGCGTGAACCTTTTTTGCCGTTTTTCTTCGTCCTGCGCGCTTCGCCCATAACCTCGGCTGAACTCCGCCACCTGCCCGACTGGCATCCCCCGGCATCATCGAATTCGCCCCCACTCGAACACGCTCGATTAAGTTATTACGTGGCTGAGATAACATCGAGACGCAATTCCAAGCCGCGCCACGATTGCCAACCGCACGAGCATCGCGGGCGCAAAACGCTTCGTGACAAACCGCTCGAATTATCGTCGACGCGGTTCGCTCGTTGTTTGTTCGCGAATGGTCGATAATTAGGCGCGGCTTTATCTCGGCGCTGTCATTTCGGCGCAGACCCCGGTATTTATGGACGCAGCATATCTCGGCCAATGCCAAGGTACTAATCAGAGAAAAGGGTTCGCGAGGCAGGTGTAGCCGCCACGCCGGGAGCTTAGCCAAACCTGTTGGCATCTGCGGGCTTAGAACTGGGCAGATTTCGGGTGCAATCTCATCGCATCGACGGTTCCACCACCTGCCGCACTTGCCGAAGACAGCCGGAGTACGGACCAGGCCATGGTCCCTTAATTGGGACCAAAGTTGCGTGCGAATGGGGATGATATTGTCAGTTTCGTTAGGGTCGCTGGTTTTTCTAGTGTTATTATTTTTTGTTATTTTTTCGATACCTTTGACATTAATTATTGGACTAAAATGATTTACGGAATCAGGGTCCTTCGTGATTGAGATCAAATAGCCACCTTTGATCGTTATTACGTGCATTTCTTTCGTTTTGGTATTGTTGTTAGTGTTGGCAGGTTTTTAACGTCGCGCACTAATTATTGGACAATAAAAATTTTCAAAAGTGTTTGTAGTTAGTTTTAGTATAGGGTCCTTGAATCAGGATCAAATTAACTTTTTTATTCTCTAGTGCTTGTGACTTGATTTTGTTGGGTTTCATTAGTGTTTTTAGTGCTAGATATTTTTCAACAGTTTTACGAAATTTTGGATGCATAAAAATGAATTTCGGAATTATTTGTAGTTAATTTTACTCCAGAGACCTCTAATCAGGATCATTTGGACATTTTTATTCGCAATTCGCGTGCGATTTGATTTTGTTAGTGTTTTTTAGTTTTTCGACAGCTTGCGCATCAATTAGCAGACAAAATTGGTCGTTGCAAATATTCGTCTTTTCGGGATAACGCCGGGATTCTTTATTGCTTCGTGATGCGTTGTTTGTTATGCGGTAATTATCGAAACGCAGATGACGCACAGGAAACGCGATGTTTCCTGCGGACCCACTCCGCCTATCGCATTAAAAAGTCTATATCCGAGCGAACGAAATATTCGCGTATCTTAATTATTACATTCAATTAGTCGTGCATTTAAAGCCGAGGGAAGGAGAGATAGAAGATAAAGGAATCAGAAGTCTCGGGGCGGGAGAGAAGGAGGAGGAAGAGATTGGAGAAAAACATAGGAATGCGCCGTGCGTGGGTCTTACCTTTTAGGCATCGTGGCCAGGATCGTGTCTCTATCAGGTATCATAAATAATTCTTGAATATTGTGCCCGGAGCGTGAGGCTATGTAATGTTTTCAAATATGCCACGAAATGTTTTCATGCAGCTTTTATACCACGCCAATTCGACCCAGCCCGGGATGAATTAATTTGGCGAGCGCGCGACGCTTTGTTATCAATTTTTGCCATTGCTCAGACTTTCTTGCGTTGACTTTTATTCACGCCGATTGACCGCAATTAACATATTCATTAGGCAACGTTTTAACCACGAATAACGACGCCACTCTAATGAATACGATGCGTCAAATTTGCGGAGATTTTACGTTTTTGTGTACATTTCGTGGAAAAAATATTAGAATTATAATACCGACTAATTACACGTTCGTGTTTCGTAAAAAAAACTTTCCTTTGCCATTATTGCGGACCACGTAGAAACTACGGAGATTTAAAGTTTTCATACGTATATATTAAAAAAATGCATTAATTTGAATATTTTACAATCTGTATTTTTCGTAGAATATATATATAGAGTTGTGTTATTACAACTATGTACAATCTACGTTGAAATCATGGCGATTTCATGTTTTCATGAAAAAATGCTCGCTTTGGTAGTTGTATTCCATATAAAATTTACGTAGAATTTATGTTTCAACGCACAATTGATGTAGATTCTGCGTTTTTTCTACGTTTCAGTCATTTTTATCAATGTCCAAACCATGGATATCTTGCGATTCCACGAATCTTCCACGATTCTACCGCAAACCGACTGAAATTAAAACGTAAACATTTTGCATTTGCACGCGATTTCGTGGCATCCACGGAATTTCCACGTTTCTTCATGCAAATCGAGAAAAGACCACATATTTGTTTCGTGTTTCGCGCCGCATTACATCCAGTGCAATTCGCGTCCGAATTGCGCGCGCGCGCGCAATTTCGCGTCCTTCAACTCGAACCCGACAAAAGGTTGCGCGCGTTGACGCAAAGCTCGCGCTCGTGCAACCCTCGTGACGTTTTAGAGAAAGTTCCTCATGACTGTCCGACTGACTTTGGGTTTCGGTCTCTAAGAGCAGTTACAGTGTTGCCGGATCGGACATGTCCGCAGGTAGTCCTTTTTAATGAGCAATTCAAAAGACGCGCGTCGGCTTTT
>JABFQC010007415.1:0-10082 GCA_022817085.1 Psilanteris sp. ZL-2020
GTAGTATCCTAATAAAAGTTGCCTTAATATATTGTAAACATAATTTCATTTTAATGTACATATTTACGTATACAATTTAATTACCTTATAAATTATATTATAAAATGTATAATAAATAACATCCTTCGGATTGGAATGATTTATAGCAATAATGTTAAAAATCATAAAATCAAATATTAATTTTTATGAAAAAATATTTTATCAGTTTGCTATACTTCGTTATTATACATTTTAATTTAAGTACTATTGTATTATTTGTACGTATTTGTATTTGTACTATGTACTATTTGCTTAAAAAGTTAAATACATATCAAACAAAATTACTAAACAATCGTTATTAATCGTACATTTTCACCAATAGTTTCGTTCAAACATATATGTATATATATATGATTATGTCTACAATCAATTTTTAACTTTGATTTCATACTTATAAAAATTAATGAAAAATATTTATTCAAACTTGAAAAAATAATATTATTAAGTTAATTATTTATTGTTACTAGTTTAATGATTTAAATAAATATTATTTTAATGTTATATATTTACAGCATATTAACATCGCATATTAGTTGATATTGTAATTATACTCATTTATATACGTTGTACGCAATGTTTTTGAAACATAAATTAATCCCCAATGAATATACTCGTTAATATTACTCGACTAAAGAAATATAAATCAATGTCTAATATCTAAAATCAAATTAAAATCAAATTTTATTGTAAAATAACAATCGATTTGTTTCAGCATATCCCTTAAATCTTCTTATAAATAACAGAAATAATGTATAAAAAAACTATTAGAACATTCAAACCGATTCAATTTTAATTTTTTTACATTGTTAAATAAAAAGTTTAATTAATAAATTAGTATTTATTATTTTATTTAAGAAATTTATAAATATTTTATATACAAATTAAATAGAAATATTTATTATAAATATTATACTTAACATAACATCTATCTATATTATTAAATTAAAATGAATAATTATTTACACGAAAAAATATATTTTCATATATTAGGGAATATATTTTCATTCTTACTAGGTTAAAAATATTAAAAAATAAAATAAAATAGTCGTAAAAATATACTTGACCTTATTAGTGTAAATTTTAAAACGTGCATAACATAATATTTAATTTATTAAAAGTCATTAGACTTGAAGATAAATAACGTTTTTGCTTTTCAGAAACAGTCTCTTGTAATCTCAAGAACTCCTTCAATGTCTTACATCTGTTTAAAATGTAGAAAGAAAAAACAAACGTAACTTTTGCTCTCTTGTATACTATATATATACTCCTACTTTTCCTAATATCTCATATTTTGATTATAAATTAACAAAGCACCTTTAAAATTGTATATCACGATGTCAAAATATTTTTTATTTAAATGATAATAAAAATGTATAAAAACAGACCAAAATAAATATTTGTATTACATAAATATATATAACATTTAACAACGTTCTTCCTTTACTTAGTATTTCCATGAAAGCAAATTCTTTGTAACAGAAAAAAATCTTACCTCGTAAACGTAAATTTTTTTTTTCCACTATATCTTATTCAATAGTAAACTTCGAAACTAGAAATTCATTACCGATTTCCGTATTATTCACCCTTGACTCGTTATCTTCAATACATCCAAGTAAAAAAAAGAAAAGTATTTAGCCTTTCTCAATTATTTTTTAAAATACTCAGACTAATACGCCGGGGCTTTTTATTTCACAACTTTTTTTTCTTCAATAACTTCGTTAAACTCCATTCATTAATTAAATTCTTTTCATGGTCATATTAAAGATGAAAATATACATATGCAAAAATTAATATAAACACGTCAATTTGGGTTTAATTAAACTTATATATATAAGTACAATTTCATCGTCCTTGTTACAATCAAAAATTACTTAATAACTATTACCATTTAAAGTGTAAGCGTTACCACTAAGATGGTAATATATCATTTCAATTGTAGTTTTATAAATTTGGAGTTATAAGAACGCAGAAATGAATGTGCTTAGGATATTATATTTATTTATCAGAAATTAATTTGACATAGTATAACAATATATACATTATAATTTTGACCGTAATGCATTACAAAATGTACATTAAATGTTTGCCATTTAATGATTAAGTTAAAGTAACAATAAATAAACGCATAGTAAGAGAATTACGCGTAGAAAAAAGTTACATTATAAAATACCATACTTATAGCTTTATAATGATTATACTTTATTGTAATTTGTCTTATAAAATATATCTTATGTATTATATAGAAGATGTATAATCATTTTTGACATATTTGTTTCCATATCCCTGCAATGTTATAATGTATAGTCATTTTTAATATTCCACTTCTCTACGTGTATTATTGCCTCTATTTTTTAAAAGTTCATTGAACATTTACTGACGTTAAAAAATATTTTACACTAACGTTTGTACGAGCTTTTCAGAAAATTATATTTACACTTGGAATACTACCTTTCCATTGTAACGAAAATGGCCTGATTATTATTACAAACACCCATTCAACATTTCGATAATAATAGCTTTATTATTAACTTTCCGTTGCAACTGAAATTCAATAAAAAAGAAATAAATGCATGTATTGATCTTGAAATTCTATATGTATTTGCTGGATGCCAGAAAACGTCGAAACGTAAAGATATTATGTTATTTAATCCAAGATGGTTTTAAAACAAATAACAATAATAATAAATTAACGTAACATTTATCGAACAACAAAAATTCCTGTCATGGACGCTCTGATTTTAACATTTTATAATTTAGGTTTTATTTCCCTCTTGAATATAAGTTTCACTGAAGCTATTTCAAGACATTCATAATTCGTTGAATAATGTCAATAGATGAAGAATTTTGAGTTAGTAATAAGAAAGTAATATACTTTCATAAAATTTGACAAGTAATATTAAACCTTTCGAAATATCTTATCAGTATCATATTAAATAAATAGAAAGTGTAATATGTATGACTGACATATATCAATGTTAATAGCTAAACTCACAAAATGAAAAATAATCATTTTCCTGCTTGTAATAGAAAATCAGTCAATAAGTCAAAGTTATTAAAAAACAATAAGCACAAATTATATAATGAAATTAAAAGGACTATTGTTGAAAGGATATTTTACATATATATTTAATTTTATATGATGTATTGTTTTGCATTGTTAAATTATTTCCTGAAATATAAAATGATGACAAATTTGCCAAGTAGTATAGTCAGTAGAGTGGTCAGCCGCAATAATAAAGAACTTCTCTCGGTCGATATAACGTTGGGATTTCAATAGCCGTTGTATAGTAGCATGTTCAATATTAACTGATTAATTATTAATTATAGTTTGTGCATTAAAATTATTTATTAAATTAGAAATTGGATATGAAATTCATGCTTACATAACAGCTAGCATAACCAAAAAGTATATATTTTATTGATTTAAAACAGAAATTGGATACAGGATGTCTAACTTTAACAATACCGATATAGCTCTGAAATACAAGTATCTAGTATTCTTATAATATGAAATGTTATTAATTAGAAATTAATTAAGTAAATTATTTAATTCTGATTTTATGATACTAAATACTTATTTAATATATATTTAAACATCTGTTAGTATAATATTGTATTTTAATTAAAAATCACTTATTTTACAAATGGATTTTTTTTATATGAAATGTTTAGTATGAAGTTACGTTATATTACATTTAATGTCTTTTATATTTTGATGTAATAAATTCAACAGTTTCATTTTTATCTATTGACAACATAAGAAGCACGTCAATAAAAATCCCTGGTCATGATAATAATCAAAATAAGTTTTTAACAGCAGCTAGAATCTCATATTCTTTTAATAACGACAAAATGGATTTTATGTTCTTTCAAAATTATATGACTCATTTATACTTTTCACAACTATTTATAAACCATATATAAACTATAATTTTTATACATTCTAAATGTATAATTTTCGTCAAATATTATTAATTATTTATTTATTAATTAAGTTGTGCAATTGGTTTATTATAAATATATATAAAGAAAATGTACATTATTCATTAAACCATTTTTGAGAAATAAAGTTCAAATTTACAAATTAAAAACTAAACTTTCGAAAACACATATATTTGCTTACATATTATGAGTTCACGATGAAACTGGATACTGTATTTCACTAAACAACCAAAAGTATCTGGTTTCAATGTGAATACATGGTAGAGACCATTTTGGCAAAAATTTATAATTTTACAGTAACAAAAAAGAAAAAAAAATTATACTACGTTTTACAGTTACGCGTAATTTTTCGTTTCTAATAAAACAATTTTACACGAATAACCACAGTGCATTAATTACGATCTTCTGAAATAAACTTATTATATGCATATAAGTACTCAAAATAACAATCAAAACAATCATTAATAATACGCAATTATATTTGAAATTAAAGAATGCTTATTCTCAGTCCATTTAACGAATTAAAATGCTTTTTTTTTAGACATCGATATCGATCCTAACGTTCGTTCATTCATCCCGTTATTCATAAGTCTAAGAAGTTGTATTAATAATAAGAACGTGGTGCTTGTGACAGTGCGCGATGAACTTTTCATTCAGCGTGGCCAATATCGAAATTGCATGTCGGACTAGAAAGATCGGCATAGATACGTAACCAAAAGTGTATTCATCTCATCAAATAAGTGAATAGTGACGCCGATCACCGATGATGGGATATATTATGGGCTGTACGTGTTTCAAAGGTACCACCCTGAATCATCTTTTTCAAGGTTCGTTTTCATGCATAAACATTTCATTACACTTTGCGCATTAAACAATTTAACACCGTTCAGTTTCTTTGCATCCTCGTCACATTACCAGCTGTGTTTTCAATAATAAATCAGTATGTTAATTACTTAATTACGCTGCGACGTTTATTTCACTCATTAATACTCGACGATTTTTCAGCGTATGAACCGTTTGAAAGTGTTTAATTTTTAAACACGAACTGTATGATAACGTTTAATTATTCGTATAAAATAAACTGAGATATGTTTAAAAATGCATATGAATAAAGAAGCAAATACTAACATCTTTTGGTGGTTGCAAATTCGTAGTCATGTGTATTATGATTTTAATACCATTTCATGTATCGTTACTAAATAATATTTAAAAAATTTTGAAATAACTTTTGCTCGACTTAATTTAAGAACATTTATGTATGTTTTGTATGGATTTCCATTTGTGCTTATAGTTGAAATATGAAAATTATAGATATGTTTTTAATTAAAAGTCGATATTAATTGAATATTAGATGGCCGAGATATTTAATTATGAATTTATTATTTTTATTGATAAGGATCTAAACGGGAAACTGAAATTGAAATATAGATTTTTAATTTTAATTCTTAAAGTCACTACAAATTGGAATTCTATAATAGATTTAATTTAACTTGGTATAAAAAATTGTTTTATAAACGTTATTATTTCCTTTATTTTTCAATACATTATTTTATGGTGTACCAGCGGGACGAAAATTATTATAATTAATGTTATAACGGTTAAAACAATACAAAATAGTCGCGTATTAAAATAACAAGTCCTGAATAAATAAATACCATAATTATATATGTATATAGATTTAAATATGAAGTAATCACACGTATGCTCTATAATATTCTATATATCAGGGTGCTTCAAACAACTAATTTTATAAACGATACCTACAAAGCGTAGCATATTTGAATGTTAATTCATCCATATAAATTAATCGAACGTCAATTCGACAATTTTAAAGTAAATAAAATTATCTATTCCACTCTGTGCAAGTATGTGATTAATTGCAATTTACCTTTTTCAACGTTTTCAATTATTTGCCAAGTTTGATTTGCAAAACACTGATCGTAATTACTAAACAAAACTGAACGAGCAAGTGTAACGCGAGTACAGAAAGTATGGCAATCTAAATCTCATTACCATGCTTCGTGCAATGTTAAAAAAATCTGAATCACGTGCTCAGGTCATACGTGGGTGTGATAATGCGATTTTACATTAGATTATAAAGGCATGCAGACACATTCTTTTTATCGTGACTTAGTGCCGAGCGGATGCTATCGTTCCATTAATGGATACATCGTCCGTTCGATTGCTTAAACACGTGGTGCTTCATAACAAGAAAAATTCGATGTTCGATTTTATTATTTCTTATAGGTTTTGGGCAATGGTTAGTGCTGTGTAATGTGATACACAAAGTAATATAAAATTTTAAATTCTACGATTGTGCTGATCATGTAATTGGAAAAGTTTTATTTAAAAATAATATATTGGATGGTAAAACTTATTCTAAGCATATCTGCGAACCGTTACTTTGTTTGCTTATTAATGCGATAAACCAATAAACAACTATAGATGTAATAAATATTCTTGTTTTACTTTATATTTTTCAATTACAAATCTGGTGTAATTTTATAAATAACATTTAATATACTTATATATATATTTACATATATATATTCGAATATTTTTATTAATTTCATTTGATTTTAAATAAGATTTTTGAAATATTCAATTAAATTACTTACAGTCCGATTTAAATTACTGATTAATTATAAAATAACATATATAAATTGAAAATAGTATTTTATGCTTGATTCGTTTTATTGTAATATTACTTTAATTTTGAAAAATCAGTTTTTAGTGTATTATATATATAATATTTTAATGTCATAACCTTTTACTAGAAGTAAAACTATAAGATAAATGTGATCTAATAATAAAGCATTTTTCATATTGACGTGTGTACTAGCTAAATTTACGACAATTTGTAATAGACGAAAGTAATTTATATTGAAAATAATAACTATTGCTAATACAAGACAGTGTTGACAAATTGATTGATTTACTTGAAATTTATTTCTTTTTAAACTTATATTTTGTACATACAGTTAAAACTAAATTTTCGTTTTTATATTTTCAACAAAATTTTTATATATATAAAACCGATCAATAAAACGCCATAATTCTGACATCAATGGCTATTTTTTTTTATTTTTTTGGGATAACGATGTCAATGAGGCGAGATTAATTATCTCACATGAATCGTACAAATGCTCGATAAAGGTTGAAGAAGTAGATTCATTAGATCTCCACAGCTTGTTGAATGATGTATTGGTATAGAAGATCCATTCAAGAAATAAGAGATATTCGCTATTAAAATCGCTCGATAGATGTAATTGTTTGTTTTTGAAAAATGATATTCAGGGCATTTATACACATAATGGTTGCAATATCATACTCAACAATAATTAATTAATTTCTAGTACCATGCAACTAATTTAAATTTTTCACAAAAAGAATACAATGTAGTTCTTTATTAATTACAGCCGTCATTGAAATGCAATTTAATTGACAATAGACCGATAATTAATTCCTGTAACGAATAGATCAATCATTTTTCGTTTCTGCTATTATAAAGTACATATACGAAACAACAAATTCTCAAGTAAAACAATATAGTTGTAAACGAGTGAACAATGATGATCATTTGGAAATGCAATGACTAAAAGCTACAAAATTACGAAATTTATTCAACCCATTTAATTCATCGAAGAACTCAAAAATAAAATTACATTAACTTTTTAAATGTTTACTGTGTATATTAAATGAATAAAATAATGCTTATGTTAATTTTTTATTTGTTTCAGGTACGTAAAGCCTAGACGTATCATTTGATATTTATAAATTGCAAGTATAAATAAGTGAGTAAATAAAATATCAAATTTATTTGAAATTAAAATATCAAACATTGTTTTCCAGACGTAACCTTTTATGAAAGATGCGCGTGAAGTTCCAAACATTGAATATCAATGAATCTAATAAATATAGTTAATCAACCTGTTTAATCATATTGAATTTTACTTTGATAGCAATAATTTCTAATTACATTATATTTTTAAGAATATTACCTTTATAAAGTGTAAATTTTCTTTGTAAAAAATTATTATTATTTATCTAAATACGATTCCTTGATAATCAACGTTTGAAACTTCATGTACATCATGAAAAAATTTTGCTAATATTTTTAGCATATTAGCAAGTGTTCGAAATTGCTGATTGTATAATTATTAATCAATTAATAATAACAATATTAATAAATTAAAATTGGCAACAATAAAACAATAGCATAAATATATGTTAATACTCTAAGATAAAATTATTTAACAATTTACTATACATTATATCAAAAATGGACGATACGTGAAAACACAAAAAAAATTACTGCATTATATATTAAAATTTTCTACATAAACTTGAATATATTATTATGTGCATTGCCAATTTTACTACATTATATAGTAATTTTTCTTGTGTTTTCACGTATCGTCCTTGTTTGATATATTATGTAGTAAATTGTTAAACATATTTTTTCTCAGTGTATTATTTATATAATTAACACATTGCATGATAACTGTTTGATATGACAAATTGATTGCTTTTAACAATAAACCGAAGAGGCGTCATTTTTGTTATTATTCCGTGCCTGCAATTATTCATACGAATCATTTCATGTTTCGGAATCACTATTAAAGTAGTAATGTTATCAGCGAGATTTATCTCAGTATGTGATCGGCTGCTTTTGAGCACCACTGAATGGCGTATTGCGGCAATTCCCTGGCACTTGGAATATTGCTTTTCTTAATTGTTCAGTTAACCTCCGCTAATTCTGGTCAAGTGGGTTTATAATTGTACTTTACGTTTTTTAGCTTTCTTTCATTCTGCACGAGATATTCTTATATATATATATATATATATATATATTTTATAAGCCATTTTACTCAGAAATTAGTATCACTGTGCTCACCGCGGTACGAAAAGTTGAAACGGCATTTAAAAACAATTGTATTATAAATAAGTACAACGCGTTGCATTGAATCAAAACATAAATACGATGGTCCGAGCATTTCGACTTGTAACTTGCATAAATGGTGCATTTATTTATAAATTCGTGTTAATCGTATGTACAGAAGTTTAAAAGCAACATCAATACCGAAGTTTTGAAATGTTTACATTAATCGATTACAGAATATCTGTTTTGTTTGGCAGTGTGTACATGTGTGTGAGCTTTCAAGTGGCGCCATCCAAGTAATTCAGCGAAAGCTTTTAAATACCTCGTCGATTATAAAAAATCTCTGCACAGTGCTGCCACCACCAAAAGCTCTGTTGCATATTACACTAATATATTCTTGCTGTCGATAAAGAAAATTTGTTTCGAGTATTTCAGAGTGTTTCGAAGTAAAAAATTATGTTGGCTTTTTTTTATTTTATATGGAACTTATCGTGTATAGGTATTTACTTATGATGCATATAGATATTTAATTACACATATAAGTTATTAAATATTATTTTTAAATTTTTTATTACTGTATACTTTATTACCATAACAGGATCACATTGTTTTACCGACAGATGATACTCAAATTATGTGCAAAAATGGTTAAAAATTGATATGGTTATAGATAAATATATATAGTGTATAAATTATAGAATTTATCTTTAATTTATTTTTATAAATTGAGCGTTATGCAAAATTTAATTCATTTTAACGGAAGCCAGTATTTTATTGTTCCAACGTTTTCAAGTTAGACAAAACTAATTAATTTCATTTTAACTAATTGATATTAATTAACCCTTTTGAATTCAGAAATAATTACATGCAATTTAAATTTGCATCTCGTTAGAGTTTTTGTCTACATAATATAGCAATGACTTATATTTTTAAACATAATTTGTATAAAAATTGTTCGTATTGAATTGTATTAGGTAAAATTAAAAAAATCTATAAAACGTAGTAATATTGAAATATTGTCAAAAACTTAACCTTACTTTATAGCAATGATGTTTTAAAATAAATTTAAATTTATTGAAAAAGTGTATTTTACCCTAGTCGAAATTTAACACTATTTTGAACCTAAAAATTTAGCTTCAAAATTGTTAAAGGTAAATGGTAACGTAGACTCTAATTTAAACCTCGAAACGTCTAAAATTTCCCGTTTAGGTTAAAGAGA
>JABFQC010007416.1:0-10081 GCA_022817085.1 Psilanteris sp. ZL-2020
ACTTATTTAAGTCACTAGCTGTCTTAATACAAAATATTTTGCATTAGATTAAGACACTTAGGCGTATTAATTAAGTCGCTTTGTGTCTTAATTAAGACACATGAATTATATGTTTTTTAACAGTGATGAGTCGATTTTAATTAAATAATGGAATTGAATTTTTGGGAAACAAGGAATAATGTTTCTCGTGTTTCGTATTCTATTTGTTTTACTAAAATGAATATAAGTATTTCAAAGTCGACATAATAACAATTGAATTAGTTCCATTGCGTAACAGTTTAATTCATTTGTGATGCAATAAAAGTTAACCCGTAATATAATCATTTGAACATTATTGCATTTGAGGTGATATGTTTAAATTATCATATATTGCCTTACCGCGGTCTGCTCCTCTGTTCTAAATAGAATATGCGGTATATAATTTAAACTTTAAATGTTATGTAAATGAACAAATGAAAATGTAATTAAATTAAAAAAATGGTACAAATTTAAAATTGTTGTTACATTTTTTATCAACGTATATTAGTGACTATGATATTTTACAGTAAACTTTAAATTAAAAATTTTATTCAATTGTACACACAGAAAAAAATTCCTTTAAAAAATTCTGGATTTAGTAACTATAGAACCAAATTAAAATTTAGTTAAAATTATCGAGTTTACAGAAAAAATTAGGCAATCTTTGTTATAATTTACTAAAAAATTACAATTTTTGTACTATTCAGTTCTCAGTAAATTTTAACGAAATTTCAGTTTTGTCATCCTGTTATTGTGTAATTTATCCTTTTTTGAACCGAAGTGTAATTTTTAAAAGAATTTTTTTCTGAATGTGTTTATATATTTCCAAAATTACATATTTACTGTTAAAACTGTATTAAAAATATATATTAATAAATAAATAAATTTGTTTCTATTAGAGGTGTATAAATATTTCATGTTATTTTTATTATTTATTTTCAATATACATTAAATGATATAGTCTAGTTTTATACTTTATATATAATTCATTATAATCTATTTTAGGTGAGCAAAGATACAGTATTCCGGGGTGCAGAAAAATGAGGATGGCTGGGGAAATTTGCCGTCCAAATCCACATGTATTAACTAACGCAACCTTCCGTTATCCTGACGGCAGTGCAATCAAGGTGGAAAACGGATATATGGGTATCTGTCCATGTGTATCGTCGTGTAACAAAAGAACCGGCACCTGCAATTAAATATTATCGAAAGCTCTATCGATGAGTTAATAGAAACTTTTAAACAAAGTTTTATATAAAGCAACTTTTTTTAACATTACAAATCCATTTTAATCAAGTTATTAATTTATCAACGGTAAATGTTTTAAAACATTATTCAAAATTTTTTAATTTAGTTGATTATGAGATTTCATAAATAATTGTAACATTCGTTAAAAGAATTTTAAAGAATCGTAAACTAAAAGTTTTGTTCAAACATTGTAGAAAATAATTTCTTTTATAATATAATTCAGTGTAGATATTTGTTGATTATTTTAATAGTTGACTAAATATTTATTGTTATTTGGCAATCCTTTTATTTTTAAATATAATTCGCATTTTGTTTGTTTATTTATAAAATGTATACAATAGTTTGTATACAATTATCGAGAGATTATTTTTTCTTCCTATTTAAACTACTTATATTTATGTATATAAATATTTATTTAATTATGATTTAATGTGATTAACTGTTGACACAAAATGCTAAAATAATGTATACCAAAATTTTAATATTATATTTTAATGTTATAATAAATTATTATGCACGTGACATATAATTTCTATTTAACTTGATAAGCATGTTTTGGTGAAAAATCCATATTCTTGAAATTAATTTATATTAAATTAATTAAAAAATAATGATAGATTTAAATTTGTCTTCGTTACTATAGCCATAATACTATATATTCGCTTTTTTTTGTATAACGGTACTTTTCAAAATATAATCAATTATTTATTAAACATATAACTATGCCAATAATTGACCTACTTTACTGAAAATTCATTAAGATAAATTTTATTTAAACATGCTCTGTGTCCGTTGATTATTCATAATTTAATTAGAAATCGATTACTTTTCTTCCTTTGCATTTAGATATTTATTTATTACAAGCTATAATTAATTAGGATCAATTAAATATAAAGTAGTTTATCTAATAATATGTAAATATTATTTACAAATGCGTTATTAATTATTCAAATTATGAATTAATATTGCATGAAATGCAATGTTTAAAACATAAAAAAATAAACAAAGTATATCTAAACTAATATACAACTACTGAATCTGATATGGAATTACTAAAATTAAATACTTTTGTCGATAAACGTTAACATTATTTTCAATTATTTACAATTCAATCGTATTAATATTTTTTGTACAAGATCATCGGTAAAAGTCGTTTTACAGATGTACAAATATAGGTATACTCGTATAATAAATATAATAATATAAGTATATTTTCGAATAATGTAAATCCATGATATCATTTATGTATTGAATTGAAAAGAACCATGTCAACTGCAGAATTATGCAACATGCGCATTATAATTATTTTTAGTTAAGATTTTTGTGATGAAAAAGTAACGATTATTCGCATTCAGATGGCGGAATTAAACTATTGATCGTACCCGTATTAAATCATTTGAAAATCGTGACTCAATCATCTACAAAAAAGGCTCGGAGAACCAAAAAGAGACAAGAATTGATTTCTAATGAGAAAGGCAGATGACGCAGGAAGGAACATTGTATAATAGTGACAGTTTAACTTATATTATTCGTTCGCAAGGTTCATATACAGTCATAAGACTTAAAAACGTTGCATTAGTCATATTTCAATCGCACTTATCATTGGAATTTCAAATTTGTTCAACACGTACAATAACCATTTTGTAGCTTAAACCAATCGTTCCGAATTTAACAATCATCCATCACATCTTACATACACACACACACACATATATATATATATATATAATTATTTTACACGATTGTTTGGATAATTTCATAAATAAAGTTGATTCAATTACTTTTTAAAAGTTTCATCTAGTTAATCTTTACGTTTTTATATATAAAAATAAGTAATGTATTCGTATTTGACCAGATACTGAAAGAACAAATTTTAAATACAAATTTGATTTTTATTTACTTCGAGAATTCATAATTTGACAAATTTGTTTTAATTTATAAATTTATTTGTATTTGATCAGATAGTATAATTTTCGAAGTACTTTTATAATTTGAACTTCACGATTAATAATTATATATAAAAAATAAAATAATAATTATGTACAATAATTTGTTTATATTAAACAAATCTTAATATTTTATACAAATATGTCTTGTACGCGAGGATTATTTAATGTTTCTATATCATGCGAATTATATTCACTTATTCATGAGAACTTTTAATGATCTAAATAGAAGATGCTGCTATTAAATTGATAGCACAAATATCATGACTATGAAGCTGAAAATCTGTCTTTTGAATAATAGAGTTTCTGCTCCGTTAAAGCTTACCAAGTAATATATAGCCTTACAAGCAAATAATATTCTAAACTATTAAAAATTATATTATTATTGAAAATGTAATTACTTTAGATAATTTAATTTTATACAATTATATTATTATGTTCAAACAATAATGTCAATTGTAATTAATATTTGCTTAAATAATATCTCCATTTACATTAAAATTTACAATCTAACAAATTAAAAATTCATAATCCATTTTGTTTATTTTTTTTAACTTTGAGTTTTAGCAATTACCTTTCTACTTTCTCTGTAATAATATAGTTTAGATTAGAATTCCCATTCTAAATTTGTTGTAAAAATTTAATGTCGGTTTCAGAAAAAAAATCATATTTTACGTTTCTTCGTTATGAACAAGTTTTTAAAAAATAAATGATACAAAATATTAAAAGTAAGAAAATAATAATCACAAACTTGTATTCATTAATAATTGAAATATTTATTAAAGTTATATTTTTTGATTTTAGTAATGGAGTAGTATTTAATCACTTTTAACGTTTAAAAATTATTTAGATCGATTTACTAATACTTAATAAGCTATAAAATCAACTGTATGAGAGAGAGTTTTTAAATCTTTATATAATTTTTATTTATATATTTATGATTCATAACGTTTATCATATATATTATTTATCCAAAAACTACAAACAAGTTAAATGTTATATTAAATTAATATTAAATTAAAATTTTATATATTCTTCAGATTATTATTATAAAATTTAATTCATTAAATCCTTTAATAAATACATATACATTAATTATTTAATAGATATAATAGAGATTAAAAAATTACATACGTTTTTTCCAGTCAGTGGCACCCTCTTTAGAATTAAAGAGGAATTTCTTTAATGCATATATCGCATAATACGTTCGGCCTCATTTACATGAAGCAAATAATGTTTTTGCTTTGATGATATACGCGCTGTTAGGCTATGTCAGCTTTGGTCATTCGAAAATTGACTGAAAGTACTAGCAATAAAACTATCTTCCATTTTGTTTATTTTATTTTTATATTTATTGACAGTCTTGGTGATAAACTCAGTTATTCAGTCAATTAGTGAAATATAGATAGCTGCAAATAGCCCGAGTTGCTCTGAAAGAAATTGCTTTGTAAGCTTGCTTCCTCATTAGGTGAACTATTTTTCCAATTTATAATTGCAAATGATAATGATTTAATTTTGATATTATTTAGACCATGTTATCACAACAGAAAAATATAATTTGAAAAAAAAATTAATAATTACATTATTAAATTCATCGCTCTATTTTTTGTTACTTTTTTGGGATGTAAAACATAAAAGATATAATATGACAACAGTAACATACTATTCTTTTATATTATCACTTCTCATATATTCATACGAAAGGATTAAACTATTAATAATTGCAGTATTACTTTATACTCGACGTGCAATACAAAAACTCCGCTTCCGTTGTAGTAGACTGATTCTTCACTTTGAGTTCAAAGTTGGTCAAGTCCAAGTCAAGCCGTGATCTAGTCTAGCCAAATCTAATATAACGAAAAAGGAGTATTGTTATAATTAGATATTATCAATACATAGTATTTAAATATTTTAGATAATTTTATATATTTGCGAAAACGTTATTAATTAAAATAAAATCAATTATTTAAGATATCAATCATGAATTTAGCAGATTACGATTTTTACTTCTTTAAAATGAGTAAACACGGTATTTTTAATATGATATTAATTTGATTTTCATAATATTAATTATTTTAATATATAAAATATAAAATATATATCCTATAGTAATAAAATGTGGTTCTAATATTTTAAAAATATTCAATAAATAATTTAACAACAATATTTCTAAATGACATAAATTTAATTAACATAACATAAATTTACCGTTGAAAATGCACCTTAATGTAAAGTATGTAATTATTTTGTGGTTATAATTAACATTTACTCATGATTTTTTATAAATAAAACCAATGTTAGTATATACATGTATATATGTTAATTTAATTATTCTATTTTGTGGTTTATATAAAATAAATATATGAAATAAAGGGTATATATGTATAAAATAAACAATTAACTTTAAATTAAAAGCATTTTCTGTCTCTTTCGAATTCATTAACAAAAATAAGACAGACTATGCCTATGGCAGTTTTATATTATTAAATCGAATAATGTATCACGATTGATATAAAATTAATTAATGTATAAGAGTTATTAAACCGCATTAATTAATAATGTTGCTATAATTAGATATGTTTTGTTCTACAATATATAAATATAAAATCAAACTGAAGATGCGCGGGCGGATAGCCGCCATGTAGTTGATAGATTGTACCGTCTAAACGTTAGGCGGCGACACTATCAGCTCAATTTCTTGCAGAGGCCTGCGCTCGCGCCAGAACGTCGGGCCAGCTTAGCGGCGAGGCTTCGGGACTAAGTGCGAGGTCGCAGAGTGTTCGCTCGGCATCGCCCTAGATAACGGTAGTATTGTTGGCCGCGTACGCGTCGGCTCTGCAACGGGGGCGCCTCAGCGCGGGTCAGGTGCTCGTCGGGACCACAGAAAACAAGTAAGCCGAAAGTCGTGGCGCACGCGACGCTCCGCGAACTGTGTTACGACTTCGCGTGACTGGTGCAACGCCCGTGTGCCGCAGTGACACCCGTGTCATCGAACCTTGCGTCCCTTTTGTCAGATCACCGTGCCGGCGCAGTGACAATCCAAATTCCATTTTTAAGCTATTTCCTCGGTGCCAAATTTGCTCACTTCTCAAAGTGGTCTGCATTAATGCATACATACTTATTTATCTATATGTATAAGTATAAAAGGAAAGAAAGAGAGCGAGGAGGAAAGGAGTGTGTGTGCAAATATGTATATGTGCGTGTGTACCCACGTATACATGTATTTGTGTGTGTGAGTGTGTGTATATATACACTCACACTTTCATTAATTACATATATTATATATAATATATTTATACATGTATATAAATATAGAAATATACATTAACGTGATTGTGTGCATACCTGGCTACATCGATGTATGCATATACACATACTTATGTGTGAAATTATTTTTTATGTACATGCATTTACAAACTCACTCAAACAGATATTAAATTTCGTACTGTGAACCATAAATTTAGACATACAAAAAGCAATCGTTCATACTCGTATATAACCCAAATATATATACATAAATATACAGACCTCTTTATGCATACACACAAGTATGCAACGTATACACGTAGAAGAGCACGTGAATGTATGTACTCATACATACATCTGAGCAAAGTTACAATATTAATACAAGTATCACATGACGTTGTAACCTGTGAAGGATCATTTGAAAAGGTTCGCACACTTGCGTGTGATTTCGCGCTCGCGCCACGTCGCGGAAAAGAGTCGGCGGGACCCGGGGCCGACCGGAAATCGGCGCTCCCGCGTCTTTTCTCTCGCAACGAGACGCCCCCTCCCGGTGGCGCGCTCGCACGCCTGCCTCGCCGACGGGGAAATTGTCGCGAGCGCCAGGAAAACAGTGTTGCCAAAGACTTGGCTCCACGGAAAAGTCTCATTCACGACTCTTCCGCATTTTCCACCGTCTATTTTGCATGGCAACGCTGCGCACTCCACCGTGTGTGCATTTCGGCTCGGTTCCGTCGCTCTTGTCGGACCCCTTCCCCGGGTTTCTAACCTATAAATACTTCATGCACATGATTCGTCCACAAAATTATGAAAAAATATCTGCCTTATGGTAGCTTGACATTACACGCTCTGAACCGTCTGGTTCAAGAACTTGACAAGCAGTGTGGGATCTGGGATATAGTTTCTGTTTGTCCTTGGTTTTAGGAGGTCCTTAATTCTAGTCTGAATTTTGTGTTTGCTGCTTACTCTTCTACAACAATAGAAATTTTCAAATATGCTCAATACTTTATTAAACAAAATAGATTTAGATAAATAATTGCAATTGTGTTATGTTTTCTAAATCTATTGAATGATTTGCATTTGACTTTTGGATTCAACATTGTAAAAACCTACATCAGGTTAATATAATACCATTGTATGATTAATTAATTTATGATATTGGAATTCATGGATTTATTGAAATATGTTTAATGAAAAGTACATTAAAATTTATATATATTCATAGTTTAGAATGATACAGAAAAAATACATTAAATATGTCAATCTTGGAATATTTTATGAGAAAATGACTGTCTTAATTTTTGATTAAGTAATATAGTTAATATAATAGGAGATAACTAAGCATATCTGGTTAAAAGTATCATTAAAATATATATAACTATTATAAAATTGAATGGAATATTTATAATATTAGAGTTACAAGAATTCACTGATTAAATGTGTAACTTCATTTCTTATGCTCTAAATTTTACAATTAAAAAAAGTTTTGTTTGTAAATGTTTTAATTTATACTTATAATATATTTTGATTTTAAACAATATTTAACTAAAATAATTTAAATATTAATATAAAAAAGTCATAAAAATCAAATTTCACATATTTTCATTTTTTTATTTATATATAATGTATATAAACTATATACATACACATATGTATTAAACTTATATTTACTTTAAAACAACATGACACTTAAAATATAGTTTAATATCTCTAACAACAGTTAACAAGTTTCATTATATTTATAAGCAATGAACATTTTTATGACTGAAATATTATAAATAAAAAATATATGATAGTATTTGCTTGCGTTTCAAATTATTTCTATATATTAAAGCATATTCATTATTTTAGTGTAATCTCGATATTATGAAGTAAAACATTCTGTATTATATTCCATTAATGCGATGAATATTATACATTCGATTATGTACATTATATATATATATAATTACAATAAATTTCAATTTTGGAGTACTTTAAAATATGTTAATTAGACCTCTCAAATTATCAATACATATAATTTTTAAAAATATTTATAATGAGAAATATATGTTAATATGTAAAGCACAAAACATTTTTATTAAATAGCTGAAAATGAAGCATAAAAGAAGCAAAGTTGTAAAATAAATATTTAGTTGCTGTAAATGATACATGATCTAATTTTCGTATCAATATGTACAATATTATGTAAAACATTATTGAATGTTTGTCAATGTATTTAGCTTAAAGAAGTTATGTAGACGAAATGTATGAGTATTCTGTATTATTAGGGAAGCATTATTTAAATTCGACTTTTACTTATTTATTATGAATCATAGTGTATTGTTCGTGTTGCATGGTTTGCGACGTTAGGGGGGAAGGGGACAATTGTATTTCATTGTTCTTTTGGCAAAAACGAGCACTGTGCGAAACTTGCATGTTTTTCACATAACCATTCGAAGATCAGCCCGCAACCGATAATTTACCGCTTCCTCGTGTCATTTTGCAGCTGTCATACGTTGTGCTTTTGACTCCAATTAAATTTATACAAAGTTAAACATTAACAACTAATAGTTTTTAAGAAGTAGAATTCCTTTAAAAGAAAATTGGTTTTTGTAGAATTCAATTCAAATTACCATCTTAAATTAACTGTTATCAAGTTACAAAGTATTTATTAAATAATTAATAAAAATTTGAGTATTTTTATTAATTAGAACACACTAGAACAAAAAATTTTTTTTTTAAATTTAAAAATCAAGTTATCACAAGTGTAAGTTTATAGTATTTGTTTTGATACTTTAATTTAATTTACTTTTTTGAATAATTAAATAAGATTGATTCAAATAAAGTATTTTTAATAGAATATAAGAGATTGACATATTTTAGAAAATGTATAGATTATGTGTTCGTATTAAACAAAAACACAAAATTTATATAAAACATAAAAGTATTCATGAAATTAAAATTAGGTTATTAAACCTTCAACTATTATAAAGAACGATTCAATTTAAAAATTCAATTTAACCACGTTGTACTAATTAAATACACAGTATATATTTTTATTATAACAAAAAAAACATGTTAAGCCAAACAAATAATTTGGTACACGCATACATGGAAAATCGTATCTAAACCTTCATAAATCTGTATGATGAATAATGTCAAACATATATAAGCGAATTTCAGAGCGATTAGCATATCCCACTGTTTATTTAGTATTAAGCACACGAGAGAAAATAATATGGAAGACCTCACCACTAGTGCAAATGGTAGCAATGCGTTTTATTTAGCCTAATAATTAATTATACCACTTCTTACTATTATATTATATGGATATATGTTTGTGTATATATGTATATATATTTATATTCTAAAAAAATGATTCTCTGATTTAATCAGTCTTCCTCGTTTAGATAATAAAAGGTAACGCAAAGTAAATAGATAATCTGACTGTTAAATGTTGACAATATGATTTTTGAATAAATTAATTTAAAATTGTTAAAAGTAAAGGTGAAATGTTTTAAAATACATATCACTTATTTTAAGTTGCATAAGTCTTAATTAAAAACAATGCATATCTAAATTTAAGACAACAACTTAATTAAGAAGTTAGATATTTTATTTTAAAAATTATCTGTGTATTAACT
>JABFQC010007417.1:0-10081 GCA_022817085.1 Psilanteris sp. ZL-2020
TTATATAATTTAGTGTTAAAAGTAAAAAGCAATCTAGATGATCTCGCTGGAACTCTAAAATCAATCTGTTGTAAGAGACATGGACAATCTATCATGCCATTGCATAATTTGAATAAAAATTTCAAATATATTTAATATATTAAATATATTTATAATATTAAATATATAAGTTAAATAGTATTTTTTATTCATATTTGAGTTAAATATTTCATTTATGGAAACACTTAGTAACTAATAATTTAATAGATATTGTAATTATGCTAATATGTGAGTATTAATATATTAATATAAAGAAAGCAGTATATCGAGTGATAAGTCAAAAAAATATAATTTTATTTCAGATTTTAAATGCGTTACTTCTTTTGCAGGAAGTATACAAAATAGAGAAATGTAACAGGATAGGTTTTTATTCAACTTTTAACAAATAAATATATTGTTAGGTCCAATTGAACCTTGTTTACTGTATTAAATTTATATTTTTAATTTAATTGTTATTAATATTCATTCTCATATATATTATTTCTAATTAAAACATTATTTATCAGGGACATAAAAGCTGGAAACATTCTCCTGGGTGAAGATGGTACTGTTCAAATTGCTGATTTTGGAGTGAGTGCATGGCTTGCTACGGGTCGAGACTTAAGTAGGCAGAAAGTTCGACACACGTTTGTTGGAACACCGTGCTGGATGGCACCCGAGGTCATGGAGCAGGTGAGAGAGGAAAGTTACAGTCCAGTTTCTTAGCCTGCGAGTTCGGTGTAATTATTTGTCCTGCATAACACATGATCGATGTACTTTTTTATTATGCACGAAGATGTAATCACTTCACAGATCAGTTGAAATCACGATAAATTCATAACAAACCAAGCTAATTCAAGTCATTTAAATTCATTCATGTAATTTCATTGTATTTTGTAAATATTTGTATCTAATTGAAACAATTATTTACGTATAATATATTTAATGTTTTATTTATTATATTTTAATGTTCCAATATATATTAATTTTCAGAAATTAAAACTTAGTTTGTATAACATTTTATAATTGATAATAAGAATTAATTTCATGTGTTAATATGATAATATTTTTCATACAAATTTTGTTTCTGTAATCATTGTCTATTTTTTTATAACATCACTTGATAAGTACACTTTTTCAATAATAATTTGCTTCAAGCAATTTCACATTTGTATTTGAAGTTCGTAATTCACTTAGTTAATAAATACCATTTTTGAACGATTCCAAATAACTTCATTAATGTGTTGAATTCAATATTAGTTTACTTTGCTTAAAGTAGTGTTGTATTCAGTTTGATTTACAATTGAATAATCGTAGACGTTTGATTGGTAGAAAGAGCTAGTTTATAAATGTGATTACTTCGCTTCAGTTGCCTATTGTATTTTTGATCTAAGTTCAATCTTTGATTTGCAAATTGCATAATAAAATTTACGCGTACGATCGATTCAGTTTATTTTATTTCGCATTAATTTTGATTGCATGGCATAATGCCCATGATTGTTCGGAATATGTGCTATTTGAATATTATGTCGTACAGCGGACCTCGCATGAAGGGTGAGATTCTGGAATGTAAACACCTTCGAAAACGAGTATTTTATATTTTAATTAGTTTAAGATCGGGATATTATTGGCAGTGTTAAGCACGCACTTGGCTGTGCATGTGTTTATTCATATCAATGCGAAAATTAATTTGAAATGAGCTTTAGCATGAACAAATGAATTTCTTTTCTTTTAGGAACGAAAAGAATAAATATTCAGATGTTCACTAAATTGAACTTATTTGCATCTTATTGTGAACGATTTGTTTTATTAATGTAGAGTGTCCTTTGATTTTAGTCTAATTTTATAACTGCATATAAATATATGTATGTAAACGTATTTTTAAAAACAATAATTATATTACATAATCGATTGTGAAATAAAATATAAAGTAATACAATTCAAATAACATGTAATATATTTGATTAATGATAACATGTTGCATTGAAGTTGTAATTCTATTTTAAAAAATATTAAAACAATTAAAAGTCAAATATAATTATGTATTTTTATGGATTCGTAAATGAAAATGAATCGACATTACAGGACCATGGCTATGATTTTAAAGCTGACATTTGGTCTCTCGGAATTACTGCAATTGAAATGGCAAGTGGTACTGCGCCATACCACAAATATCCTCCTATGAAGGTTCTTATGTTAACTTTGCAAAATGATCCACCAACTTTGGATACTGCCGCTGATGATAAAGATCAGTATAAAGCTTATGGGAAGACGTTTCGCAAAATGATCGTTGACTGTTTACAAAAGGACCCAACGAAACGGTAATTTATTTTAAAAATAATAATGTTAACTTTAAAAAATTGTTTGGAGATTGTATTTAGAGCAATTTATATTATTACTTTGTTTAATAATTTTTGTTTCCTTTTAAACTTAAATTTCTATAATTTGTTATTAAATACATAAATTCATTATACAAAGATAAAATAAAATAATTGTTATTAGGTTTGAAATCTAAATAAATATTAGATTTTTGTACAATATAATATTTATTGTATTTGTAATATTTAATAATTAATCATTTTAATTATAATATAAAATTACTGTTTACTAACATTTCATCATTTGTTCAGGCCTACAGCAACTGAACTATTGAAGCATCCATTTTTTAAGAAGGCGAAAGACAAGAAATATTTACAACAAACACTAGTTGCAATTGGGCCAAGTTTAGAAACGCGTGTGCAAAAGGTATTAGACTTGTTATCATAATATTAGATTTAATAATATAAATCAATTTAAAATATTTACAATTTATATAAATATACATTTTATTCAATGATTTAATTAGGTGAAATAAGAACATCATATTTTAATTTAAATTAATTTTAATGAATTAGAATATTATTATAAATTGTATTGTCAAATGATCTTATTTCACTATAAATTTTAATATTTTAGGCTTCTAAAAGACAACCAGGAACTTCCGGTCGACTGCACAGAACAGTTACTGGTGAATGGGTGTGGTCATCCGAAGAAGAAAGTGGAGGTTCCAGCGGAGAAGAAGATCCCAAGGAGTCATTGCCAGTGAACACAATCAAGCATGAGAGTAGTGAAGAAGAAGGCGCTGATCCTGATGATTATTATGACCGATCGAAAACAGCTCCTAGCCAAACAAATGTTCAGCAATCTGCTGAACAAAATGTTCCTATTAATTTAGTTCTCAGATTGCGGTGAATATCTAACTTAGTGATTTATCAAATTGAATTATTCATTAAAACAAAATAGAAATTTTGCTACTATGTATTTTAAATTTTCACTGCTTATATACATATTGTAAATTTTGTTGATCTTTATAATAGATGTTACGAATTACATAATTTACTTTTTACTTATAATAGTTTGCATGTCGTCAATACATTTATGAATTGACAATATTACAAATTTATTAGAATTGCAATAATTGAAAGAAATTATTATTTTAGGAATCAAAAACGGGAGCTTAATGACATTAGATTTGAATTTGCTGTTGGCGTTGATTCAGCTGAAGGTATCGCCGCCGAACTCGTCGGAGCAGGTCTAGTCGATGGAAAGGACATCGTAGTCATAGCTGCAAACTTGCAAAAACTCATTGACAGCGCTGGCCAGTTGTCTACAGTTACATTTTCACTGGTAATAACAAACTTTACGTATATATTTTAATACCCTTAAACCTTTGACGTTTATAATATTATGCTTTACTAAAAATTGTTAATTTCTTTTAATAAAAATAATAATAATAATAATAATAATAACAATAGTAATAATTAATTTATTAAATTTATTCAAAATAAAATAATAAAATTTGTATATTACCTGAATATATTCACATTGTAATTTGTTAACAAATTTAGAACTCTGGACACGCTGCAAACGAAGTTCCCGATGACAAGGCATTGATTGGTTTTGCTCAAATTTCAATTACGGACTGAGATTTGGAAACCTCGGTACCTACAATCGAATTGTAATCCAAAACCACATCAAAAAATGACCATAAAGAATCAAATGAAAATCAGCTTACAGCGTTACAGCTTTGGCAATACAATGGATAATAGTAAATTTCGTTCATGTTCCGCGACAGTAATGACACCTATCAGTACTTAATCAACTTGCATCGCACGCTTGTTATTTCAAATTGGGATCTCACATAGAGTGCATTTTAGCCAAATCATATGGTGGATTCGAATCAGTTTATTAATCTCAAGAAGCAAGCAACATTATCAATTATGACAAGTTTGATTATTACACATTTAATCGAAAATTTGTAACGTCATTTACATCATCGAAACATTATGATTAATAGAATTATTGTAATGAAAATTGTAATATTAGAATCCACATTGTTTCAATCGGATTTTACGTTTAAAGCCTTTTGAAATCCCAATAAATAGTCACGTTGTATATTCGACCGTCAGATAGCCACGAATGCTAATTGACGGACTAGTTGAAGCTCGGTTGTAGGGTGCAATCGAGTACTTTTATTTGTAGTTGTAAATAATGTACGTGATTTGTTTTGAAATCAACATAAATTATTTTATCCGGTGCGACACTATCCTTATTGTATACACAAACTTATACATATGCCCATGTACACTTGTATACATATATATGTATGTGCGTATATCTATTTTTATGTGTATGAATATACATATATAATTTTTTCACTTGTTCTTTGAGCACGCTTTTTATAGATTACTGTGCAATACTGTATTCAAAATGCGATGATCATGTGCGATCAAATAGTTACTTAACTTCCAAAGAGCGGCGCAAAAATGATATGTCGGCGCGCTCGTGTACAACGAATTGGTCGATCGAATATATTTTGTGACGATTGGCACTACTTTTTATACGATTTTCATTCGACATGCTCTACGGAAACGCGTGCCTTATTCCGATGAACCAATTTGTAATTCGGAATTTCGTATCTTAGTTTTTTTAATTCAATTTGTTGGATTTTTGTCTTTTTTGTTCTTTTATTTGTTGTTTTAGTTGATTATTTAGTTGTTTTTGGTCTGAAAAGATGACTTGAATTGAATGATTTACGTTGAACAAGCGTTATATTCGACAGTGCCAATGGAGCGAGGTGTATATATAGGAAAGCAAGGCGTATAATTTATTTGTATTGATATATCGACATATTTTTAATGTGAAATAATGTTCTCGACATACTTTATTACGTAATTTAATTAAATTCAATTCAAGATGTATATTTTAAGTGCTTTATAAACCGTAGCTATTATTATTATATTAGAAAAGTGATACGATCGAATAGAAATATACCACAGTACTTAAAAATATTATATATAATTATTTTTTCCTTGACACTTGTTACATTATCCATTTGAAGGGATTTTCAGCTACTTTGTAGATAAATTGATGAATTAAATAACTATCAAGAAAATCATTACACACTTTTTATAATATAATATAATAAATATAATATAATATAATAAGTTTGCCTAGTGAACCTTTTTAGAAAAAGTGGTCATCTTGTTTCCCATTTATGCAATGTTAATAATTTTACGGATGGTAGTTTTAAGGCCTGTCCTCAAATCAACGTGGATATATAATGAGGCTTTTGAGGTCAGGCCAAAATACGATTCTGAGATCCCTGTGATTCTTGTAAGTGAGTTTTGTTATTTTTTAAAGGTACGGGAGACGCCCCTCGCATTAATGTTAGGTGGCCGAAGGCTACCGGGGAACTTATCCCTGTTTGCTAAAAAAAATTTTGTAAATACGAAATTAGGTGCCTAAATGGAGTTGTCCTCGAAGTTGGTAGAGGACATAACTGTATATATATATTTTCAAAGAAATTTATTTGATAACTAATATAATTTAATATTA
The DNA here is from genome assembly GCA_022817085.1 of Psilanteris sp. ZL-2020. Lineage (NCBI taxonomy): Eukaryota > Metazoa > Arthropoda > Insecta > Hymenoptera > Scelionidae > Psilanteris > Psilanteris sp. ZL-2020. The sequence goes on from JABFQC010007417.1 coordinate 5,896, forward strand.
TTATTATTATTATTAGAATATATTTTATTTATATTTTTGTTAATTTATTCAATAAAACAAAACGTCTTTATTTATTATATGCTTGTTAATTAAAAATATTGTAATTTTGATTTAATATAATAGCATTAATTATCAAATACTTGTCAGTTTTTATAATTCTCTTTGTAAAATCAGCAAATAAGAAATTCGTTTTATGTTTGTTCTTTATATAATCTTAGATAAAGAAAATATTTGAATAGAAATATATCGGAGTATATTCTCCTTGATTTTTTGTTAAAACTAAAAGAGAATTATAATTATATATAAAGTTGTGATTAGAAAGTGCTATTTTGTATAATATATTTAATTTATTATAATATTATATTATTTATTAATTATATTATAAATAATTTCTAAATTATAATTCAAATAATGCTATAATTGATTTTCGTTTATGTTCAATTTATGATTATAATAGTATTTGCTTCTATGGTTTCATAATATCGTTTGAATGTTTGGATTTTTATATTTAAAATTTATTATATTAGACAAAACTGTATATGTTAAAATAATGACTAATTATAATAAAATAAATTATTTATTTAATATTGCAAAATCTAGATTTACGTAAGAGAATTTAACTAACAGTACCAGTAAATGACCACGTAAGGAATGTTCAGAAAGAAAAACACTTAAATTAATTACATAATAATAAACTACTAAATCTATATTTTTTGTATCAATTGTATTAATTTCACATTTTAATATATTATTTTAATTAAATGACTATGAAATTATTATTTACTACTTGTTTAATATTACATTAACGATTACATCAGTCAATAATAGATTTTACTAATTTTATTATTTTATATATTTTATATTTCAATTTTATAGATCATGTAATTCACCTGTAAATGATATATGTATATATATAGTTAATTTTAAAATCATATGTCATGTTTTTTGATCTTGAAATGTTTAATTTAAATTTATACTGCCGACTCTTTCTACACATTTTTTATTGTGTGACTTTTTTTTATTTATTTCTATTCACATTGTTAGTTTATAACAATATCACAAATTTCAGTAATATTCCATTTTAATTATAACAATAATTTGGGTAGTAGTCATTTCATTGACTTAATACTAAAATATTTATAAATATTATCCTGTTTTTGAAGTAATAAATATTATTTTTAGTTTAATAATTATTTATATAATTTACATTTATAATAGTTGTATTTGGAAATATATTGTTATTTGTATTTTGTATATTAAATTGTTATGACAATAATTATATATTCAATATAACTGTATAATTTAAATGTTTTATAACGGTTTTTAGTTTTTTATGTTAGAATTTTATATCTTGTTATGTATTTCTTTCGTATACAATAAATGGGGTTTAAATTATTAAATACAATAAAAAATTGAATATAAGCTTTATTTTAGGGCAATATTCACTGGCTAATTAATTTTTTTCTTCTCTATGAACCAGATATTGTTAAATTTATTTTTAAAAGAATATTTTAAAAAAATTAATTTATTTTATAATTTGTAAATAATTTAATATCGTTCAATTTAAATTCCACGCTTTATCACCACGAAACCTTTTAACAATATATATTTTAATAATACATTGCAACAGAGTTCAGCTTACACTATAAATACACATTACCACCCACTTTTATTTTCGAAATTGAAAGTTAATTAATGAGTATCAATGCTTAAACTACTTTTTTATAAATGTTCGTAAATAAAGCAGTATATATTTAAACTTTTTTTTAATAAATATTCGTATTAGCGATAATTAATTACTATTACAATTGAAGTAAAAAACCCGAAATTGAAATGGTGATACGTGTTATTATGGATGTTATATATATCGTCGTTATTTTCGTAAACAAAGCTGAATTATGATCTAAAAAAGTCAGCGTCCCAATGTAACAAAAATGTATAAAAACTTTTTATTGGAAGCTGTCCGATTTTTAGCTTTGCCATTTTCAACGAGGCTTCTCGTACATTAAAATATATTCGTGCGAAACTCCCCGTTGTTTTTGTCTAAACTTTTCTGGTATCACTGGCCGGAAGTTATATAATTGTTTTCAGAACTTCTAAAATTGTTAATGTAATGTTTGCACACAATATCTGTATGTTCGGCTGTCAGAATGTTCGTAAAACGCTTTATAAATATATCGTTTTGCAAAATATAGACACAATGATTATAATCATTAATTATAAAAATTATTTTTTTTAATTTAACAATCTTGCAACGTTAATATGGGGGGACATTTACATGTTGCTGCAACGTTGCATTTCTGTAGGGGCTTTCAATTTTTCTTACAAATTCCATTAAATTCCATTTGGAACTATATCGTCCGATTCAAGTATGGTAATTTAAATTGCGTTTGTGTCCAAATAACGATTTAAGTTATATTATTGAATGATGTTTAAATGTTTTATATCGTTTACTCTAAAGTGATAAACTTATCCAAATTGAATCAAATCGTTATATATTGTTCAATTTGTCATAATGAATTTATTCAAATTGTTTAAAATCGTAAAATGGCTACATAACGTTTTTCTTATATAAATTGTGACAAATCGTAAATGTACAATTTCTTATTATAATTGCAGCAAATTGTAAATAATGGTTGCATACAATATCTCTTATTTAAATCGAATGAAATAGTTTTCAAATAATATTATAGTTATGAAACAATACTAATAAAATTCCATGTTGAATGCATCAAGCCCATGGTGAGCGGCAACATCAGTATACAACGGAGAAGGGAGTAAAGCAGAATAAGTGGTGTGCATTACTTGGTTGGGTGACCGTTCTTTTAAAACCGTTTGTAATATAATAATATTAGATTTTTTTTCGTGTGGGTTATATTTTATAGTTACACAACATTATAATACAATTTAATTAAGCTTATTTTAATTGTTAAAAATAGTAAAATGAACTATTTCCGTGGAACCTTAACGCAATTTAAAACTTTAAATATTATTTAAATTAATTGTTTCATATGGATTTTCAGTTGCTGGGTTGTAGTCAAAGTGTACTATAAACAAGATGAGAAATTATATTTTTTTGATACATTTTTACTATAAATGATACGAGAAGTTGAAAGTTTTTATTGTGGGTTACATTTGCTTTATTTTATAGTAAAATGTCCTGAATATTTTTCCACGTGCACGGCTTTCCTGCACCATTGATCGATAGTATATTTTCAGACGGACTTATTATATATCCAGACTATTTTGGGACTTCAAAACTGATAATTCTTTTGATCTGAATATAATGTTGCTCTATTTGTAAAAACACATCCTCAATCCTTAATTTACTTTTTAAAATTACGCAAGCATTCATTAAAATAATAATAATAAAATAATAATTCCGCCTGCATATACATTTTGCAGAATAACAATAGAGCGAATTTCAAAACAAACTTCAGTTATTAAAGTTCCATCATAAATCACAAGCTTTTCATTACGATGATCAATAATTCTAACTTTATAATATTACCTTGGTAATTTATATTCATAATTACAACTTTGAAACTTCACAAATATACATTTTATTTATCTAGACGTGTAATCTTTATAATTGTAATGCTCTGAACAAGGACTATTACTTATGGTTTTTTTTTTATTGCCATAAAATATAATAATACAATAGTAAAAATATCATTATTTCAATTCATACATCGTTAATAATAAATATAACGAAGAAATAATTTTATTTCTAAAAGCTTTATTTGTCGTCAAACTCAGTTTCTAAAACTTGTTACGATCAAAATTTTGGATACTTAATTTTCTAGATGTAAAATAATAACTAATAATAAAACGACGACTAGTTAGATTTTCAGTTAAATATTAATATAAGTATATTTCAAAATACCGAATTTTAGTCACACAGAATAGGTATTGAATTTCAATACTTCAATACTAATTAAATAATTATCTGTATGTTACATAAGCAGAAACAAGTTATATTAAAAATTACTATGGTTCTGGCATTCCCACACGGACGAAAATATATGTCAATATATATAAAAAATATATTTTGTATATAAAATATATTAAAAATATATATTTAATATAAATTTATTATATAAATAATATATAATTCAAAATATATATTCCATTAATATTATAAATATATATAAAATATATGTCACATATATTCATTATGTATATT
>JABFQC010007418.1:0-10081 GCA_022817085.1 Psilanteris sp. ZL-2020
TTCGGTGGATGTTTTGTGGATATGATGTGTAGTTTGTGCTGTTTCTTTATGTTTTTATTGTAGTTTTTTTTTTTACACTAGCTAAACTCTAAATTAGGCCATCATGACTTGAAAGTTAGATTTTTTATATTTATTTTCTTTTTTATTATATTCAAATATTTTTTTTTTTTTAAATTTAAATTATTTTAAAATTTTTTTTTTTTTTTTTTTTTTTTTTTTTTTTTTTTTTTTTTCAGAAAAGAAAAGAGTTAACCACAACATCGATGTGTGTTTTGTTATATTTTTTATATAACTTATAAATGTAAATCAAATTTTTATCTAAAAATTACTTTCTTTCGTTTATTTATATTGCGAAATGAAAATATTTTTTGTTAATATTTCAACATTAATGTACGATTCTATTAATGTTGAACATTAATATATTCATTTCCAATATTAAATGAAATCTACATAGATTTACAATTTTGTAAAAATATGCAATATAGATTTGTAAAAGTGGCGCTACATGATCGAAATTATTCTATTTAATAAATCAAATAATTAAAGATGCAATTAAATTCTTTTACATTTTCATTATGATAATATTAAGTCATTTTTTGATTAAGAGTTTACAAATCATGTATTATTTGTTTGTGTATTCTAATACTACAATTCATTATACTTTATTATACTTTAATATAACATTGTTATTTGGCAAAATTATAGTTTTGATTAATTTCAATGTATATTAAATGCACTTTTTTACTTGATTATATATTGATATTTTGTTAAATATTGTAACATTCATTGGACAACATATTTGAATTTCATTATTATTTACATATAATATGATTGATTATAATTCTTTTTTTTTATAAATGTTTATTTTTATTTAGCATTTCTAGAAAATGTAATATTTACCATTTGATAAATAATTATATATTATATAAAAAATTTTATATAGTATGTAAATATATAACTCCATATTGCAAATACAAACATTCAGTTATATATATATGAATATAGATATATCATAAACGAATGTTAACATTATATTATACACATGTAAGATATGATATGTACTTAATCCATTGTTGTTCTCGTTTTTTTAACTGTAATGGCAAATTATCATTGTTATAATTTACTATAATTAATCATAATTGTATTAAATAACAATTTATTTTACAACTCAATTATTTTCTGTTTATTGTATTATATTTAATATATTTAGTAAATGTTGATATTTGAAATAATTGGAAGTATTTATAATTGAAATATAAAAGAATAATAACTAAAGATGCATATTAAATTGATACAAATTTTATCAATGATCTATATAAATATAAATAATTAATAAATAAATATTATCATAAATATTATTAAATGATAATTTTTTGGATTATAATAATGTTGTGTAGATTAGGACTTTCAATGCATAACATTGATTATGATTATATTAAGCAGCTAATAACTTGGTCAATGATGGATTAATATATTTGTTGGAAGTGTAATTATTAATACAAATCAAAAATAAATTTAATTTACAATAAAGTTATTTTCAATATTGAATTTTACACAAATGTTATCATCAAACAACGTTAGATTGACAATTTAACTCAATTGCCAATTTAAATAATAATTTTAAAACTGTTGAGTAATAAAAACGTTATTTTTTAGATAATAAACTTCTTTTATTTAAAATATATAATACTAATATTTTTTAAATATATCAGGTAATTGGTTCAATTTTATTATTAATTATTATTTATATAATAATAAAATGCTTATAATTTAACTATTTATATAACTTTATAATTTGTTGTTTTAAATTACTATTTAATTTAAACTTAAAACAAACAATAAAAATGAAGAAAAGTACCTCTCGACTTTCAATATATTTAAAACTAGTAATTGATCTTAATCAATATATATTAAGATTATATTATCTTTCATAAAATAACTAATATTCAATGTAGATTTATTAAAACGATATTTTCTTATGATGGATTAATTTATCTTTTTGTTATTTTAAATTATAAGTATAGTTGCTTCTAAATTTTGTATGCATGACTTTTTATTTATAACGTTTATTTTAATTTTTTTTACTTTATATCACAGTCTTTTATTCAAATAATTATTGATTTTAAAGTACTTTATATCTATTTTCAAGTTTTACAATCATAGATTCCTTATATACCGATTAGTTACATAACCTTGCAAACTTTTGCAGAATAGATTATATTTTTTCAGATAATTGCGTACTATCATTGACATATATAATATACAATAACCAGTAAATTGTGAAAAAATAGTTGTGATTTTGCATAACATTTAAAATTTTAAATAAATTAATTAATAATCGTTTTATTTAATTATTAATTATACAAAATTTGAGTTAACATGTCTCGTTTCCTGAATAATCTGTGTCCTCATATAAAAAATCTGGTATATAAATATATATATTTATTCAAAGTTTTAAATCAAATATAATTTTTTCAATTGAAACATTTTTATTTCATTTTTATATAAATTTCGTAAAATTAAAGAATATTTCTATTTAAATTTTTTTCTATAGGTTATGTGTTAAAGGATATTTGTATTTAATTGAAAAGAATATCCATTTCAAAGTTTTAGACTTTGTTATATATATATTCAATTTCAAATTCAATATTTCTTATAATTTGTAAAATATATATTATAAGATTGCTATAAAATAAAAAATGTTATTATTCAAAATTAATTTACAAGGTTTAAGTTTTGGAACTATATTATTAAAATTTAACTAAAGTAAGAATTGAAAAAAATATAAATATTAACATGAATATATAAATATATTATGAAATAATATATATGTTTATATATTTTAAATATTAGATTATTCAATAGAATAGTATTACATTTTTTATATAGCAATTTTTATCAAAAAATTAATCTGTTATCATTTTCTCATTCAGAGTCATTAAAATAGTTTAATGAATTATGGAATGTATTTTTTATAGTATTTAATATACTTCCAAACATGTATAATAAATACTTATTATATATATGTATTTTATTTATTTATTTATTTATCAAATGTGAACTAAAATAAACCTATATAGTAAAATCAAGTAAAACTGCTGAGAGTATTCTTATAATTGATATGTTTTGACAAATATGATTTAAATTAATAAGTTTATATATTTTTATTATAATTTTAGGATTTTATTAAAATATATATATTATTTATTATTATACATTATTAACTTATATATATTATGGGTAATAATTCCTTATGGAAATAATTCCTAGAAATCATTAGATTAAAAAAAATTTAACAAATTTGAATAATATTGACAATGTCTTAAAATACTAACTTCATGATTATTTCAAAAATTTTAATCAAATGTCAACTGAATAAATAATATATAAGTATTTATATAATATAAAATATAATTAAAAATATGTTATAACAGCTAGGAGCAACAACTTCTACAAAAGGAATTTCAAAGTCTATATTGCAACGGCATATGTCAATAAGTTCTAAATTATTATCACCTCAAGTTCAAAAACCAGCACCAGATTTTGCAGGGACGGCTGTAGTTAAAGGAGAATTTAAAGATATTCAACTTACTGATTATAGAGGAAAATATGTAGTTTTATTTTTTTATCCTTTAGATTTGTAAGTATATATTTTACTATATATAATATAATGAATATAATTATCAATTCAATAAAAAAATTTAAAAATATTAATTTATTTTATTAAATTATCATTCTTATTAAATTTGAATCATTTTATATTTATAAAATTTATATTAGTTAATTTCTTGTTTTACAGAAATAGATACTTATTTTAATTTATTAATGAATAATAAAGTCTATAAATAAGTTTATAATGTAACAAAAATTAAGTTCAAGTAAATGTAATGTTTTATTATATATGCCATTATTTAAATAAGTGCAGATTACAATAGATTAGACTTTTATATCTTTTTAAATGTTCATGTTACAACTAAGTACTTTTAGTTTAGATTCATACACGTTTGTCAATGCAATTCTAATCTTTAAATTGAGAGTATAATTAATTATTTATGTATATTATTTAATGAACTTAATACGAGATAAAATTTGAATGGAAATAATTATATATGTAGGTTAAATAATTAAAGATTTTTGTTACAATTAATATTGATATTTATATATGTATATACGTTATTAATTAACATTTTATATTCTAATATAAACTTTATTAACTTTAACTATAATTAAAATAACTTATTTATATCATATGAATAAATAAAAAAAAGATAAATTAAATGTTATCCTTTTGAGAAATATGAATTTCATACCATAGAAAAAAATTATGTAAAATAAAAATATAATATATAATAATATTAATTTTATACAGATTAATCATTATTTGTGATATTATAATTTAATATTAAAATATTTAGAATATATTTATGTATACATTGCAGTATTGTCATGGTTATAACATGTGGTATTGACTTAATAATGTTTGATTAATTTATGATCATGTATTCTTTATTTATATAATAATAATAATAATAATAATAATAATAATAATGAATATATATGTGTATATATTAATTTTATCTTTATTACTATTTCAGTACTTTTGTATGTCCAACAGAGTTGATTGCTTTTAGTAAACATATCTCTGAATTCGAAGCCCTTAATACACAGGTGATTGGTGTCTCAACTGATTCGCATTTTAGTCACTTGGCGTGGATCAACATGCCAAGGAAACAGGGTGGTTTAGGTGGAGACTTGGGTTATCCATTGTTGAGTGACTTCAATAAGCAAATATCCGCCGCTTATGGCGTGCTTCTTGAAAATGAGGGTGTGGCTTTGCGAGGCCTCTTCGTAATTGACAAAGAGGGTGTTTTACGACAGATAACTGTTAATGATTTGCCAGTTGGTAGAAGTGTTGATGAGACCGTCAGATTGATTAAAGCATTTCAGTTTGTTGAAAAATACGGAGAGGTTTGTCCTGCTAACTGGCAACCAGATTCAAAGACTATTAAACCTAATCCAAAGGAGAGCATAGAATACTTTAAAGAAGTAAATTAATGTTATTAAACAGGCATTTTATTACTTAAATTTGTGCTTTAAATGTAATTATTTCCTTTATTATTTTAAAATCATATGTAATAAATTCTTTATTATAAGTAATAATAGGTTTTATATTATAAGTTTATTTTTTACATTAAAATATGTAATTTGAAATAATAAAAAAATATTTAAACAACTTTTTCAGTTTTGATTTATTTTAAAAAGACTTTTCATATAAAATTTTAAACTGTAATAAAATATCTATATTTTTTCTCTTGAATATATAACTGGAACATTTAATTATTTTGAATAGGAATAGTTGATTAAGTGGATTATGCAATATATTTATCAAGTATTAATTGTTAATTGCTAAATTCCAATTTTAAAAGTATAGAATTTAAATCAATTTAAAATTAACGAAGTTTTCAAAATATAATATTATACTTTGTAAAGCACGGTATACATTTTGTTAACTATATTATTAAAAACACTGAGCTTGAATGTAACATTATTTAGATTTAATTTGGTATTGCGTTAAATAAGTATTTACATATGATTATAAATTAAATTAAATAAAATACTATTGGTTTCCTATGTTCAATTTAAATAATTGAGTATAATATTAGTAATATTTACCTTTCTTTATATAGAATTGTTATACAAGTATTGGCAAATATATTCTGTATAAAGTTATTCTAGAATTTTATTACTTTTTATAATATTTACTTTTTAAAATTTGCGTTTTCAATTGTCATATGTAATTTATGCTAAAATACAAATATTACATATCAAAGTTGTCATTGAAATGATCAATTTCCTGCTCAAACTGTAAAAATTTCAAAGAATTGTTTATATTTAGTATTATATATTGTAAAAATATTATTACGGTACATAATATAGGGATATAAATAGAGATATAGAACAAAGTTATTATAAAATATCGTATTTATAACATTCTAAGGATATCATAATTAATATTATAGAAATTATTATATTTTATAACAAATTTTTATAATAAAATAAAATTAATTTGTCTATAAACTATATAAACTATATAATTAACTATATAATAAACTATATAACTATATAAACGAAGATGTATAATAATGTTCAAAATATTTGTCTCCTATCACTGCTTTGCTATAATTTATAGTCATTTTTAATATACTATTTTGTTACATGTGCATTACACGAACGAAATATTATTCAATATAAATAGTTAATAAACAAATTTGTTATAAAAATAATTATGAAAAAGTAACGTTTCTACCAAGATATCCGAATTCAGTGAATTAAAACATAAATAATCATTTCTTGGATAACTAATTTAACAGATATTTCATTTGCGTCTTTTAATCAACTAAGCCTTTTCAATTATTGGTTTAGTATAAATGAAAAATGAAATTTATGAATGAAAAAGTTGAGTGAATTTAACGGCCAAAGAAGTTTTGCAGACGGATAAATCACTCAGCACCTCTGTCTATAACCTTGCACTTTTTCATCTCGTAATCTGGATGCATTCGAGCGACTTGGTGCAGCGCCGCGTCGCAAATCTCTTTTCATCGATTTGATGACCGCGTCGTCCATTCGTCTGAACGCTCGTGCGTCCGGTAAGTGGATAGGCTGGTGGTCGATGTAATTGAGGAGGTGACTCGTGCATCCTTCTCTTTTCTTCCGATTGATTTTGTCCGTCGCTCGACGTCTCCTTGTCGCGCGGCCACAATTCGAAGCAACCTGGCATATTTCCATTTCTCCATCCCTTAAAACGAAAGCTATCGTACATACCGTGCTTAGAACCGAACACGCAACGATTATTAATTTTGAAACGAAAAGCAAACGCCTGATTACGTTTACGGAGAGAAGTGGCTTTCGTGAATTTTCGACCGGGTTTTCATCTGAGAGCCGGAGTTTCCAAAATCACACAATTTGTCTGAAACATCGTTGCTCGTATTTAAAACGAAGCAACTGGGGGAGAAGATAAATAGTGGCATTGAAATGGATTCAAGAATAATATTGCTGTATATGATTGCAGTACTGTTGACTTTTTACCACAAGAGATTTAGGGAATGAATGATGGCACAATCAGGAACCAATAAGAAAGTAATGGAAGAGAATCAAGCTCCGCTGACTGACACCAAGCAATGCAAACGACAGAAGGGGTGGCTGCTTCGCAATCACGTATTTTGAGTGACAGATGCTCGCCCAGTCGGCAGTCGGAAGATTAAAACAAGTAATCAAAGCCCCAGTAGCCACCCCGGGATGGATATGGATGGATGCACGCTTACTCCCACCGTCTCATCTCGCAGCCCTACGTTTCTTTGCTAAACATCGCAGACACTTGTTCGTATACCATACTCCAGTTTCAGCCCCGACGAGCCATCCAATATTTAATCCGACGTTATTCCAGCGACAAACGTTCGCAATTTGTTTGGCCGCGAGTTTAGCCGATCGTTTAATTAGCGCGCGGCGAACGATCCGGCGGCTCTTTATGTGATTGCGACGCAGCAAGGAATCGACCGGGTCTGCGATGATTGAAAACGAAAAAAACCGCGAATACGATCAATTTTGTCCGAGCGCTGGCACAAGTTTATTCTTCGACGTTATTCGCTATTTCCAATTGGTGGAGCGGTTGCTATAGAAACTTTTTCGGTGTCTGCATAGCCGTTGCACGAACACTTTGCATGAAAGATAATTTGCGTGAGAGCTTGAATAGCCGGAACTGCGACTGGTATTTCTGTGAGTGCGACCGAGGCACGCGTACGTTGGCTCGCAAGGAGTTTTGCCCACAGAATCGAGGATAGGTCCTTGACGGTTCAATCAGACGCAAAGGGCATGGGATTTACGGGTCCTGAATGCAGAGAAAGAGGGGGCACCGAGACAGAGACGGCGCGAGCAATCTCGTACGCCTTGATTTGATTCTTTGTGGTGATGCGAGCACGAGCGGATCAAGTCGCCCAAAGACTCTTTTTATCTCGCTGCCGTGATCCCGAACGAATTCGTGTTCGATTTGTTCGAGCTGTTCATTTACATTTGTTATCGACGGAGCCTGATTGTTATCGTTGCGCGTAAAGTAGCACCAAGTACAAAGCGAGCGCGGTCAAATGATGATGTAGCTGCAATAAACCGTCCAAATGCCGGCAGTTGTGGATGAATAATCAAACAGCGTGCGTTTAGCGAGTCGCAAATTAACGCTGTATTGACGTATATATACGCGAATACGCGCGGCCGTATATATAACACATAAATCAGAAATCTCGTTAAAGCACTCCCTCGTACATTTTCAACGGTCTTGTGATAAATTTGCGAAAATAAGAGTGAGCGCAAAGGGGTGGGGGTGAAGAGCTTATTATTTCACGAAGAAGAAGAAGAAGAAGAAAGAAGCGCCGTCGGGAACGCCCAAAAAATAAGGACGAGACGGCGCGGACGGGGAAAATCTGAAAGCGACGCCAGAGATAAACGGCTCATCCGCCTCTATCCCACCAAATCCAATCCTGTCCCGCGTAAGAAACTTTCGCGAGGCTAATCATATCCGGCTCGCAGCGCCGCTAAAATGTTTGCGCGTTTTTTGCCCGACCGAGTTCGATCCGAATGTTACATTTAAGGAGCGGCGTCGCCAAAACTTTGCAATTTGTGCGTCCTTTAATCACGGCGTCTTTCCGAGAGACGCGCCTCAATCGCGATATCAAAGCGACGGCGTCTTGCAGTCCGCTTGGACGCACGACCAAAAGCCATCGCGAAGCCCCACTAATTTTTCGAGTCATTCATACGGCCGTTCGTTCATTTGGCCGGAGCGAACAGATGCACCGGCTTGTATAGGAGAAGAAAGACGAACTCGGTCTCCGGGGGTTATTTTCGGTCGATTATCCGCCGAGGGTACCCCACGCAACTAGTCTATTAAGAGGTTAAAATAAAGACAGATGGAGTGATAAATAGGGTGTTGAATGAGAGAGATTGCAACAAGGCAAAGCTCGTTCATGCATGGGCCGTGCACGGCACATGCGAGGCTTTCGTAATGCGTGTTCATGCGCGTCAATTGAACGACCAATTCCCCGAGGTTTTACACGATTGCGTTAACCCAAAAGCCCCGACGTCCGACGTGATTCGCTCGTCCAAAATGATCGGATCCGAGTGATTCTTAATTCCTTTTCATAGGCGCGTAATGCGCCGTTATTAAGACGAGACCCGGCCGCGTCTTCGGTGCGTGCGATCGCGCGAGCTCGCTTCTAATTCGAGCGTTACACTTGCGGGTACTTAGCGAGCAAATGGGGTAAAGCAGCGAACAAGAGGCGCAAGACAAAGCGGCCGACTTTTGAGTAATTATCGGTGAAAAACGCGCGGCGGCGGTCGGGGAAGGAGTATTGGTGAATCATTGAATGGCGCAAAGTGAAAGTTGGCACATACAGATAACGTATACATAACACCACACCCTATAGAGGCGCATCGACTCTCGCCGAACGCCGCTACAACCAGAGAGTCAATGGGTACGAGCATTAAGCACATAACTATGAAAGGAGCCGGGGGTTGCGAATCGTCGCTAGATTAAAAAGAGACTCCCTGTTTTGCTTGCTCTTTTATGCCGCGCTCCGACTGCGCCCCGCGCGTACCCGCCGTGTGCCTCGATGCGTCCCATACACAGGCGCGCATGTAAGCGCACGCATGATTGTGCCTGCTTTCACTACTACGTGCGCATTCGATATCTCGCGAGCGTCTGCTAAAAAGCAATTCGATACCGCTATAAGCTTCCCTCTTTCTATTTCTAATTCGGGAAGCCTGCTCGGCGATCGTCGCGTCCTATACGAAATTGCCTTATCGCTTAGACGACTTCGCGTCGCAAATAAAACAACGATTGACGCCCTCCCCCCGCCCCCCTATTCATTTCGATCAGACGCGACCCAATTTCGGCTGATTCGCGTTGGCCCGTTAAAAACGGGCCTTTATCTCAATTGTATTCAAATCACGAGGTATCCGGGTATAATGATTAATTTGGGGCTGCGCTCGGCCCCACTAATTGCGGCACTAATTGCGTTGTTTTGTAGTGTATATC